>JAUPFT010000030.1:9597500-9650000 GCA_036936625.1 Parnassius smintheus behrii | reverse complement strand
AAGATTGATACCATTTTTTAATGGTCCTGGGATGAGGCAAGCAGGTCTCAAACTTGCGCCTTACATAAAGGTATGCCTTCGGCGAATAAAAATGTAGCGTCATCGCAAAACTCCGAAGGCACGGTGAGTATTTTTCACGTGTTAATTTTTTAGATTTTAATTTCTTCTCACATCTTTTAAATAACTCTTTTGTGTTCACGTTGGTGTTTTCTAAAAAAAGAGGCTTGGTCGCTATTAATTAATCTGTTTGATTGTAATTCCTTTATTATTTCTTGCAACTCTATAATTTTTTTTCTATATCTCCGGTTTTTACCTTGTAAACATTTTATTTTCGATCGTTGAGTTTTTATAACATTTTCCTTTTCGTTTATAATACGTTGCATTTTTCGTTTTCTGGGAGTTTCCATTATGTCCGGATCTATCTGTATCGCTCGCTTAATAGATTTAGATGAAATAGAAGGTGACGGAGATTTTGATGGTGTTACGTTAACTTGGATATCTGATACCTGAAATAACATGTTTGTTAACTTAATAGTTACCTTGCAAAAAGTAACTAATAAGTTACTAATAGCTCTACATCTATCCTCTATTACAAATCAAAATGTAGATGCGTTGTCACCCGTGAGAACTAAGATGGAATGCCTCATTTCCAGTAAAAAGGGCGTCCGGCCACCTGCACTCACCAAGCGAAACGCAGAGGTAAACCGCTACTTCACGCTGGTTTTCTGTGAGGTCGTGGTACCACCCCGGTTCAAGCCGGCCCATCCGTGCGACAGCAAGACTGACTTAATTTCAGTATAATTACACAAAATGTTGTAAAGCATTTCGTTTCCAAATTATAAAGTATCAAAAATGCACTAGTGGCGCCACATAATTTCTTTACTGTTTTGCATAATAGAGCTACGGGATGGTTTGTATTTTACTAAAATACTTTATTTATTTAAAAGATACTTACATTTTCAGAAGTTGTCCAAACGTGAATAGTCGGATAAGCATGATCCAAAAGAACACGGCGTTTTCTTGTAGGATTAAAATCCTTTTCTTGAAAATGTGCTGAACATATTTTGCTATGTTTAGAAGGAAACCAATTTTTTTTCCCTGTTGCCAAAATCCATTTTTCCTTAACTTCTGGGTTTATCGGAAAACTAAAAAAAATATAAGAATATTGAATAAGAACAAATATTTATTGTTAAATAAAACTTACGCTTTTTATTTAACAGCAAAATTTATTTCTAAAAATAATCCACTAGAATTGATTATACAAGGCAAAGAATATCGATAGCGTCGATAAACTAAAATCTGAGCACATCCTTAATTGGCGTCTGGGATCAGCGGCCATACTACGACGCGTTGAAGGGCAAAGTATCGTTCAATAAAATCGATTTAAAAATGTATTATTTTACTCACCAATGATAAGAAATTCCTTTAGAAGAACAATAACCCTTTCCTGAACAGTTTGAACAGTTCGAAACACTGCAATAGACCATTTTTAACCACGTGCACCACGACTAACACTTGACGACGGCTTGTTTCGAACTGAGTCACGAAATTCTAGTAGTTGGCTTTTAAGCACAGAACACCTAATATTTCCGCTATATTAAGTGTTCTGTGGTGTTTAGCACAGAACACCTAATATAGCTAGTAGAAATGTTATACGAGCCGGGAACGCGCGCCGTGTATTTGGCTTAAAAGCCAACTACTAGAATTTCGTGACTCAGTTCGAAACAAGCCGTCGTCAAGTGTTAGTCGTGGTGCACGTGGTTAAAAATGGTCTATTGCAGTGTTTCGAACTGTTCAAACTGTTCAGGAAAGGGTTATTGTTCTTCTAAAGGAATTTCTTATCATTGGTGAGTAAAATAATACATTTTTAAATCGATTTTATTGAACGATACTTTGCCCTTCAACGCGTCGTAGTATGGCCGCTGATCCCAGACGCCAATTAAGGATGTGCTTAGATTTTAGTTTATCGACGCTATCGATATTCTTTGCCTTGTATAATCAATTCTAGTGGATTATTTTTAGAAATAAATTTTGCTGTTAAATAAAAAGCGTAAGTTTTATTTAACAATAAATATTTGTTCTTATTCAATATTCTTATATTTTTTTTAGTTTTCCGATAAACCCAGAAGTTAAGGAAAAATGGATTTTGGCAACAGGGAAAAAAAATTGGTTTCCTTCTAAACATAGCAAAATATGTTCAGCACATTTTCAAGAAAAGGATTTTAATCCTACAAGAAAACGCCGTGTTCTTTTGGATCATGCTTATCCGACTATTCACGTTTGGACAACTTCTGAAAATGTAAGTATCTTTTAAATAAATAAAGTATTTTAGTAAAATACAAACCATCCCGTAGCTCTATTATGCAAAACAGTAAAGAAATTATGTGGCGCCACTAGTGCATTTTTGATACTTTATAATTTGGAAACGAAATGCTTTACGACATTTTGTGTAATTATACTGAAATTAAGTCAGTCTTGCTGTCGCACGGATGGGCCGGCTTGAACCGGGGTGGTACCACGACCTCACAGAAAACCAGCGTGAAGTAGCGGTTTACCTCTGCGTTTCGCTTGGTGAGTGCAGGTGGCCGGACGCCCTTTTTACTGGAAATGAAGCATTCCATCTTAGTTCTCACGGGTGACAACGCATCTACATTTTGATTTGTAATAGAGGATAGATGTAGAGCTATTAGTAACTTATTAGTTACTTTTTGCAAGGTAACTATTAAGTTAACAAACATGTTATTTCAGGTATCAGATATCCAAGTTAACGTAACACCATCAAAATCTCCGTCACCTTCTATTTCATCTAAATCTATTAAGCGAGCGATACAGATAGATCCGGACATAATGGAAACTCCCAGAAAACGAAAAATGCAACATATTATAAACGAAAAGGAAAATGTTATAAAAACTCAACGATCGAAAATAAAATGTTTACAAGGTAAAAACCGGAGATATAGAAAAAAATTATAGAGTTGCAAGAAATAATAAAGGAATTACAATCAAACAGATTAATTAATAGCGACCAAGCCTTTTTTTTAGAAAACACCAACGTGAACACAAAAGAGTTATTTAAAAGATGTGAGAAGAAATTAAAATCTTAAAAATTAACACGTGAAAAATACTCACCGTGCCTTCGGAGTTTTGCGATGACGCTACATTTTTATTCGCCGAAGGCATACCTTTATGTAAGGCGCAAGTTTGAGACCTGCTTGCCTCATCCCAGGACCATTAAAAAATGGTATCAATCTTTTGACGCAGAACCTGGTTTTACCACAGAGTCCCTTGATGCTATAAAATCTAAAATTCAATCTACACAATATCCAATATTATGTAATTTGGTGTTGGATGAGATGGCGATTCGTCAGCGCATCGAATGGGATGGGAAACGTATGCATGGTTATGTTAATTTCGGAAACAATTTAAACGATGGTGGGGATAATTTGTGTGAAGCTAAAGAGGCTTTAGTATTCCTTGTTACTGCAATTAATGGGGCATGGAAAATACCTGTCGGATACTTTCTGACAGACGGTGTAACAGGTGAGCAAAAGTCAAACCTAGTGAAACAGTGTCTTGAACTTTTAAGCACAACTGGCGTTGAAGTTGTTTCTCTGACGTTTGACGGTTGTCCTGCTAATCTTACAATGGCAAAAATTCTCGGATGCTCTTTTGACATTAATAATATAAAAACTTGTTTTAGCCATCCCGTTTCACAAAAACCAGTTTACGTTTTGTTAGATGCTTGCCACATGTTAAAACTAGTAAGAAATGCATTCGAATCAAGCGCAACATTAAAAGACAATTTTGGTAGATTAATAAAGTGGTCGTACCTGGTCCATCTTAACCATCTACAGGAAAAAGAACATTTGCATCTTGCAAATAAGTTAAGACGCCGCCATATTTATTTCTACAACCAAAAAATGAAAGTTAAGCTGGCGACACAACTGATGAGCAGTAGTGTAGCTAGAGCTTTAATTTTTTGTTCCAAAACTAACCAACCGGGGTTCACCGATGTTCAAGGCACAGTAGATTTTTTGCAAAATTTTAATGACTTGTTTGATATTTTAAATTCACGAAATATTAATCAGTTACACTATAAGAAACCCATAAATTTCAAAAACAAGGATAAGGTGTTCATTTTTTTAAACAAAATGGAAGCATATATAAAAAACCTAAAAATGTATAACGAAACGGAAATAATTAAATCACCTAAAAAAACCGGGTTTTTAGGTCTTGTGGTATGCATCAATAGTGTCAAAAGTTTATACCTAAGGCTTGTCGAAGAAGAAAAAAAATTAAAATATTTGCCCACCTATAAGTTGTCTCAAGATCATCTGGAGTTGTTATTCGGTAATATAAGAGCTCATGGTGGGTGTAACAACAACCCGACAGCGCGACATTTCATGGCTATTTATAAAAAACTAATAGTCAAACTAGAATTGAATAATTTTGAAAGTGGTAATTGCATGGCACTTGAAAATATTTCAATTTTGACTTGTTCTTCATCAGTGGAAAAAATGAATAAATCTACTTTATCACCAATGATTGAAGAAGAAATGGAAAATGAAGAATATATTAAAGAATTTGATGAAGTTTTGAAAACGGAAAATATCATGACAGAATTTAGTTTGGAAGTAGTAAGCTACATAGCAGGAAATGTGGTACATTTTTTACTTAACAAAATTAAATGCGAAACTTGCATTTCGGCTCTTTTAAATTCCAGTGCTATTAAAGACAATTTTAAATTGATACGGTTGAAAGACAACGGTGGTCTTATTTTTCCTAGCGCTGACGTAATTTTGATTTGTAAAAAAATTGAATCAATTCTTAAAACTTTTACTGTAGATGCTCAATCAGTCAAAAATTTTGAAAAGTTAAAAAGCAGATAACATCCAGAGCCTTACGTCATTTCATTGGCGTTGAAGTATTCAGAGAAATCGATTTTCATCAATTTGATCAGGGACCAATGGAAAACCATGTAATATTGTTAACAAAATGTATTATAGAAAGGTATACAGATATTCGCCTTCACCATTTAATGAAAACCTCAGCACAAAAAGTATCAAAAAGACAACTTTTAAATAAATATTTGCATTTTACAGGACAATAAATAAATAAATATTTCAATGAATATTTTGTTTTTGAAATGATGAAAATGTCTTAATTTTTTTTCCATTTTACTGTGTAAGTTTTACTCCTTGTAATTAATTAATTTTCTACTTTACGTTTTCTTTTATAGCATTAAGTTTATTTCATTAAATTTACGTTTCATATTATATCATTATATTGTTTTATTTTATCACATATTTATTACCTACATTATTCCGTGTCGATATTTTATCGATAGTTTTTTGTCAAGCACTGGCGTATATGAGTTGAGTGTGTTAACTACCTGAAAGGAGTGGGGAGACTAGCGGCGTCAGTGGTACCGCAAGTAAATTGAAACAAAGGCATTTCTATTCCGCTATATTAAGTGTTCTGTGGTGTTTAGTGACTTACACAAGCTAACGAGTTTCCTAAGTGCGGATACAGCTTTCTTATATATGTATGTAGAAAATGCAAAGTAAAATTAATTTCTTCATTGGGTACAAACATGTATTTTTATTAAATAATTTTATTGTTTAATTGAATATTATATAAAATTTATATAATTCGAATTTAACATACAAGTGAGATCGTGTATTAACATAACCAAACAGAAGAGCGATAACCGATAAATAAATAATTAAAATGAAATATTAAAAATTATTTTTGTACTGAGTGAAGAATTGTAGCTTTTAGGTGTGTGTTCTCTACAAATTGAAATGGTATACGACACCATTTCCTTTCGTGGGAATCATAAGTTTGTACTTGGTGTAGCCACAAAGCAGCTATAATAGTTGTAGCACTAATGGGTCGGCTCGACCGGGGAACATGCTCTCATAATTTCAATTGCTTACTTTGATATTATATAAAATTTACACAATTCGAATTTAACACACAAGTGACATCGTGTATTAACATAACCAAATGGAAGAGCGATGACCATTTTATAATAATTAATTAAAATTAAACAGTAAAAATTATTTTGTACTGAATGAAGTACAGCTTTTGGGTATGTGGTCTTCCACAAACTGAAGTGGTATAAGACACCATTTCCTTTCGTGGGAATCATAAGTTTGTGATTGGTGGAGCCACTAAGCGGCTATAATAGTTGTGGCACTGATGGGTCGGCTCGACCGGGGACCATGCTCTCACAGAAGTCAGCTACAAATAGCAGCTTACGGCCAGTGTGTTTCGTATGTTGAGCTTACAGAACCGGGAACCCTTTTTACTGAAAATAAGGAATTCCATCTTAGTCCTCGGAGGTGACGCTTCTGCATTTTGATTCATATCCTTTCAACTGCGGAGACTCTAATCGTCATACTCCGCTGACTGCGGAGCTGTTTAATAAAATTGACGGCGCATTGGGCGCAATCCGTTTAAACACAAATTTCTTGATTTTAGTATATCAAATACTATAATATGTATACAGTTCCGAATTCTCTATGAAATTTCCTATAAACGTGTACATAAATTAAATAAACTCCCAAAGTAAGAAGTGTAAGTAAATATTAAATAAAGACAAAATTGTCATATTTCTCGATGAAACAAAGTTTTTTAATACTTCGATTTTATTTTCATTTAATTTTAAATCTATTGCTTACAATATTTTATGCGCAAAATCATAGGCTACATTACAATTTTTATCATAAAATGCATAAATAGTAAGCTTACAAGAACCAACAATCAACTAACACCGATGAAGAATGTTGTTCGGACCAGATGCGGCATTAACAACTAAACTGCCGTCGGTCACGTTTTAAATGCAATACTCCGTACAAAGGGACTGACACGGTAATCAGAGGTTTAATGCATTAGTCAATGAAATTAACACTAGTTTTTTTTATTTCGTTAAATATATATACTTAAATTCATGAAGAAACATTTGGTTTTATTTCCAGGCCTAGTTGAACCTCTCTTTTTCCTTACATGATTCAGTCATCTTTAAATATATCTTTCAAAGTTTTACAAATCTCATAAAGTTATGAAATAAGTATTCTTAGTGCCGACATCAAAATTTTTGCCGTAAGTGCCATATTTATTGAAAAATTAATTACTTTATTTGAGCAAACAATTTTCAACAGCACTTGTAGAGAAATAAAGATTCATTCATTCCTTTGAAAGCCATAAAACCACTCAAGGGTCACTCCCGTGGATGTAGAGTCTAAAATAACGTTTTTTGTAAACAGTACTAAATTCGCCATAATAGTGTCGATTGACAAAGGCAAAGCCCTTCAGAGGCGCCGCGGGGTGCGCGGCGATTATATTACATTTCCAATAACCAACATAATTTTAGCAACATTATTTCTCAAAAAGGTAATATTTCCTTTAACACAAATAATATTTACTAAATAATAACATTTAAAATCTCTTTCTGAAATAAAAACATATTATGGATATATATTTTTAAAGAACCCACCTCTTATGCTCCAAAAATATGCCAAAATTAAAGTCAGATTTTGCACTTTTTGTGCATTATGTACTAGTTCATTAAAACATTTTTATACGTGGTAGAGCCATGCTGCAGTTATATTAGTAGTATAATTGTTGCACGAATGGGTCGGCTCGACCGAGGAAGGACCACGCTCTCACAGAATACCAGCGTGAAATATTAGCTTAATGCTGGCTGTGTTTCGTATGGTGAATGTAGAGAACCGGAGACGGTTTTTACTGGAAACGAGGCATTCCATCTTAGTCTCACGGGTGACAACGCATCTGCATTTTCATTTGTAATCGAGGATAGATGTAGATATCTACGGACCGCAGCAACTGCTTACAATCAGGTGGACTGTGTGCTCGTTTGTCACCCTATTCTATAGAAAACATACAAAATAAAAAGGTGTATACATTTCAACGATGAGAACCGTGGTGGCTCAGAGGAGCCCCGGTAGCTCGGATGGTTAGCTCTCGCGTTAAATTTCACAGTACGCTAGCAAACCGGGTTCGACCCCCGCTGGCGTCAATGAAATCGTTAATTGCAATTTTAAGTGCTGATCTACCACGTGCTTAGCGGTGAATGAAAATATCGTGAGAAAGTCTGACTGTCTGAGAAATAAGAAAAAATATTTCGAAGACATGTGAAGTTCGCCAACACGCATAGGGGCAGCGCGGCGGATACTTCTTTGCCCTAAAACCCTCTCAGAAGTAAGGCTGTAACTTAACTATTTCAACGATGATAGTCTGAAATAATCAGATGAACAAATTATAGCTAGGCAACAATAAAAACTATATGGATAGATGTATATAAGTATAAAATTGAATAAATACGAGTATATAACATGGGTACTCATTTCTTTAAAAGGCTCCTGGTACTTATTCGGTTTACTGTATCTACAGTACTAATTATTTACGAATGGTACTGTAGGTATCAGCAATCTTGCTCTAGGTTGAAACATAACGCAACATTACACTATTTGTAAAACTGAAACCTACGTAAAAACTAAATCAAAAAGAATTATTTTTTTTAATTCTTTTGAATTTTGCAAAGTGCATACAGATAAAATGTACATTAAAAAACGGATATAAGAAACATGTGTCTGAGGTGACCTTAAAAACCACAGCCTGTTTATATCAGAATAAAAAAAAATTCAAATAATGAATATTAAAATAAAAATATTAAAAAGCATATGTTTACTTTCTACTTTTCTGTTTTAATAAATTGTTTAAAAAATTCCGAAGTCTTGTGTTAACATACATGGCATATCCAAATGCCACATCTAATTTTTGCATAAATCATCGAATGAGATTTGAATCAACCAAGTTCCGTTTATCTGCTCGAGGGCGCTAGATTCTTTACGATTCTAACAATTCAACCGAATTTGAACGTCATGCAGTATGGCATACTTTAGTTCCTTTTTTCGCCACCCGCAAAACAAAGAACTAGAATTCACTACTACGGGAGACTCATAGATGGACACTATTGCACCTATTGCGTATTTACATTGAAAATATTGCATTTTATCCTCATTTTTATGTACTATAACTGTAAATGATTAACAATTACACATATTTTGACACAAAACTGACAGTCAACACTAAAATTTTATGTACATTTCAAGTCAAATTTTCGCAACTGGCATGTTAGTTCTAAGATAGCGGTTTGCTTCATTCAAAATAAAAAAACAATTTTAGACGTACTTAATGACATAAAACAGAAAATGAGATTACAAGTAAGGAGGTTGCTTACCCAGGCATTGTTTTAACACGATTCACCACACAATTAAAACAAATTAGTACAAAATACTCGTAATTGCTAACAACTTTGTTGTTAGCGCGCGTCAGTTACACTAATGGCTGACTCAAGGCACGGACGACTTTATCGGATGGTATATATAAAAAATCCTACCAAAGTGTATAAGCCGTGGGGTTTATATGGTAAACTTTTTTATCCTGTACACATCGACATATGGTAGAATGAGTTGGACATAGTGGGTAATGCTTTATTTTGCTTGCTTGCTTTAAAAGAGCGGGTGAAAAATGTCCTGTACTTGGACACCCGCAGTCAACGCAGATATTTTCGTGTCCAAGGGTTAGACGTCCGCAGTTGAGAGGTTAATCGTGGATAAATGTTTATTGTTATGCGCCACGGCATTCACTTACTATTATATGGACTATGTGCGTCTTCATAACCCTTATTCTATAAAAAATAAGATGGGTGGTAGTCAGAACCTACAATTGAAACGCGCAAATCATTTCAAACAAAAAATGCTACAGGTGCGTTATTTTTATTTATTACTTCAGTGGGTTTAGATGAAATGCCTCACAGCCTATAATTAAACTAACTCTTTAAATCTTTTAAACAAACCAAAATACATCAGTGCTGGCACTTACTCTAGAGTAGCCCACAAGACATATAAATTGAAGTTATTTGTTATATCTACAAAGAAGAAGAATTTGTCCTTCATTGTTTAATTAAAGAAAATTAACACGTCTCCTATTAGTACCTCCTATATATATTACATGTTAGCCGTGTAGTGGCGGTTGAGAATATCCACTACCCCATATCTTCCCATGGGTGTCGTAAGAGGCGACAGAGGGAGACAGGCAGAAAATGGGCAGCAGCATCTTCCTGATAACAGCAATGATATAATAAAAAACTGCGGTTGCCAACCCGCTCGCCAAGCGTGGCAACTATAGCAAATATAGTTATAATATATGAGTAACGACGCAAACAAACGGCCCCCAGTTCCCGGCGGCCCCACTATTTCTGGCTACGGTGGCGACAATGGTAACGGCGGGCCAGGTGGTGCTAAGAATCTCCGGTGGAGGTTCGGTTGCCACCTACGACGACTCGACCTGGTAACATATAACGCACGCACCCTGAGGACTGACGAGAAGATACTGGAATTGGATAAAGAGGTAGACAAGTTGCGCTGGCATATTATTGGGTTATCCGAAGTCCGAAGAGAGGGGGAGGACACGGTAATCCTCGAGTCCGGAAACTTGTTCTATCACCGGGAGACTATACATACTATGTTGAAATTTAAAAGTATAGGCTCATTTTTCACAT
Organism: Parnassius smintheus behrii; assembly: GCA_036936625.1. Lineage (NCBI taxonomy): Eukaryota > Metazoa > Arthropoda > Insecta > Lepidoptera > Papilionidae > Parnassius > Parnassius smintheus. The sequence goes on along the minus strand of JAUPFT010000030.1, from coordinate 9,639,409 downwards.
ATCTTTCTATCTCTGATTTAGCACTTGAAAAAAAATAATAGTTTACATTTAGAGAATTTGAAAAGAAATTTTTTTCTTCAATACAAGATTGACTGATAAATTTTTGGGGTTGAGATTACTGTGTGATACAGAATCTTTATCGTTTTCATCACTTGAGAAAATAATTTGTCTCCTCTTTTGTCTCCAAAGTGAGTAAGACCAGTAGTGAATACAGCCTCACACAGTACCGCGGTTATAATAACGATTGCGTACATTTTTGTATTAAAAATAATATAAATATTCATGTGAAACAGAATCCCATGCCTCCTCTACCCCTTATAGCACAATAAGGTAGATATGTAATGTATAGACACTCGTTTTGTCTCAAACACAAATTTTATACTGACTTTTATTATGCTGTAAACAAGGAGATTATATAGATTTTGGTGGTTGATATGAACGTACGAAAATACATATAAAATGAAATTTAATACCTCGTATACTCCCTTGTGTCCTCCTATTGTATTTCTTATAAGGCGCTTAATATATTGTTATTGTATAGAGTCATACACCAACCGTACAATCAACCAATCACACTGCACAAATACTCAACCCGTCATTCCCCACACCCGACACTCAAATTCGTTCTCACATTCCCATTCTAACCTCCGAACAAACAAGACACAAGCACAATACCAAGAAATAATTTAATTAATAAAACTAAATTCAATCGGATAAATCTTTGAGAAGATCTAAGATACCATTCTTTTGTTCACCGCGAACAGATAATATAATATTGAATTTTTATTTATAAATAATACACATTTTGTTAGTAAATGCATACGTATGAATATTCGTATAAAATAAAATTCAATGACCCGTATACCCTCTCGTGGTACTGAAAGACAGATATGTAATGTACAGACTCTCCTTCTGTCTCATACATAGATTTTATAATGTGATTTTATTACGCTGTAAGCAATGATATTATTTTGTATTTGTTTTTAATATCATTGACTATAAAGTTACAGCCTGTATACGTCCCACTTCTGCGCACAGGACTCCCCTCATTTCTGAGAGGGTCTTAGGGCAAGGAAGTGTCCGCCGCGCTACCCCAATGCGTGTTGGTGAACTTCACATGTCTTTGAAATACTCGTATAGTGGTAAGGTTTTTAACAAATAAATCAATTTAAAATCAATATCCATATTAATTGGATTGAATAAGTATTTACCGACTCTCCTTCCGTTTCATATATAGATTTCATATTTTGCGTTTTATAAACCTACCCTTTAGTTTATTTAAATACGTATACGATATAGGTTTTCAATATATAATCACAATAGAGATATTAAGTTAATTGAAAAAATATGTACTTACACACATTCTTTCTGTCTCATACATAGATTTTACATCTCACGTTAAAATTAATCTACTCTACAATTATTTAAGTGCAAAAATTACATAAGAATACATGGCAATCATCCAAAACGTTAATGAGTGTTGCAATAAGTTTTCAACTTTTGCCAATACCCAGAACTTTCACCGAAAACAATTTAAGCTTTTGAATTTGAATAGCAACTCTCAGCGAGCACGAAAAATTCACAATGACATGAGGTGTATAGTGTTGCCAGTTCAAGTTCTTATTATGGGTACCTGTTAAAATCTTATTTTTCCCTCGGAAAGTTAAAAGTCGTGTGATTCGGTCCGTCAATTCATGGCTTCATAGTACAAACACAGAGAAGACGTCAACAAAAATAGTAATATCTTACCTTGCCAAATATGTATCAAATTTAGTTTTTGGGATATTCTGTATTTTTACAGCGATCAATGGTTTTCTTCGCAAACTTTTCATCTTTCAATAATAATCATATTTTCTCAAGCCACCACTACACGGTTTCATTCCATTCATTTAATATCGTAAAAGATGACAGAGTGATACTAAAATTGGAGATAGGCAGCAGTCGTCTTGATAACAGTTTAAAATAACAAAAAACTGTGGTTACCCCCTGCCGACCGAGGCAACCGTGGCAAATATCTCTCATACTAAGCAGTCGTTCGGCAGTAAACTTTTGACTGACTCTAATTATGACATAGCGTTACAATAATTAAGGCAAATCCTTTCTAGAAGAGTACCCACGTCCACCAGTAGATTTTACGACTGTAATTATTGGATTTTCTTACGTCCTATCTGTCCTTGAAGATAAATCATCAAAAAAGTTATATGGGTATAACATTAATATAAAATTGTTTACTGCCCTTACCAAAAGTATATTTTATTCTACGTAATTTTTTTTCCTAAAAATTACATAGAATAAAACAAAGGTGCCTAATGTTTTATGAAAGATATTTGCCATTCGATATTCCCACATAAGATAAATAATGTCCAAACGAGAATGAAATCTACAAGTACAATGTATCACAGCCGCCGTTGCGGTATATTTTTAAGTCCAATATTGGAGTAAAAATATTGCAAAATTCTTTTTCAACCATCTAGAGATTTGTCTTTTACTTTATACTGTTTTATATTACTGCATAATCTTCAATGCCTGGGTATAAAGGTAGCTGAGGCCAACATTTATGTTTACTATTATGGAGGTATAAAATTGCTGGTAAATTTCTTTAAATATTCTTTTTTAATATAAATAGTTGTCTACAATTTTTGTTAAGGTAGTATGGTGTAACAGAATAAATGTGAAGGTAAAGTTGCAGCCACGTACCCATGATGAGTGCAAGACTTCTATAATTTCCTAGAGGGAAGACCATTATTTTTTTCTAGCACGTGATAAATCAGCACTTCAATTGCAATTAACAATTTGATTGGTATTGGCAGGGATCAAACTCGTGTACTGTGAAATTTATAGCAAGCGCTAAGACCCTGAGTCACTACGGCTCATGTAAAGCATTATCATTTTTTTAAAGAATCTAAAACAGACGAAGACGCTGTTGATGAGAACTAGTAGTGTTTAGAAACAGATACTCATTTTGGAAGAGCTATTAATTGCATTTACGGCAAAACTTGCAAAGATCGTGTAGCGGGTTGTAGATAAATAACTAAAGATGGACGCGGCATATTAGGTATCGTATCGCATCGCGATATCGTGATACAGTATCAATAAACATCCATACCAATCATGATCCATGTTTTGTGTGGAACGGGACATATCGAATGAAGTATGTCGACGGCGTTTCACATCAACGCGTAAAATTTTGCGTCCAAACATGCACTTGTGTTACAGGTTGCAGTTACGTAACGGATATACCATACTATACTACGTAGTACTATTATTTATCATGTATCTATGAACCAAGATGATTAACGTGGACCCGCCCATTATGATTTTATAAAATATACTACATAAAACCAAGGTGACAAAAATACAAATATTTTTATCGACCTACATTAAATATTACTTCTTTGATATTTGGATTAATGTAAATGTGTGAGTACAATCAGCCATTCGAAGTTTTCAACTTAAATACTCTTCAATTTTACATATAATCCCGTTGTCAAAAGTCGAGAATAAGTTACTGAGTGTTATTAAAGGATTTTGGTTGTCTAAGCGTGATGTTTTAGAATAAAGAATTAAAGAAAGTGCAAACATGAATAATATTAATTAACTTATAGACTCTCAACATCTTTGAAATTGAATGTGGAACTATGATATTAAAAAGGATTATTTGATAGCAGCTGAATGGTTTGTGCAGTGATCAATTTACAAAGAGCATGAAATGTCTATCTTTACTTTATTTTCACAAAAGTATTGATCGAAACGAATATTATTTTTTTGTCTGTTGCATACAATTGAAGCAATAAATGAGCTGTCCATTCAAAACGACACGTATTTTTCGTCTCTTGGGCATGTTTCGATTTAAAAGTTTTTTTTTGGTGTAAACAGCACATACAATATTTTTTTTTGCAATTCTTGTACTCAATTATTCTTTTTATTTGCAAACATTAGTGCAGTGAGTGAGAGTAGGTTAGTCGTTGCTGTTCTTCTGGGGTAAGAAATATTGAGAAAACATCGTAAAAAAAAGGTGTTGGTCCAAAAAATGGACAGCAAGACTATAGGTTCTCGGAGCATCTAACAATTTTTGTGAAGAGTTACAAAGACAAAACTAAGATAACTGTAAGGACATGTTTCTTGTGAACGGAACTTAGTTTTATTATTTGATAGATAAAGTTGGTTCTTCTATACAAAGGCAAAATACAACAATGCGTAATATTATTTCTACTCGATCGAAACTGGAAATAGCATTAAAATATTTGGCGACTGGAGATTCATTAGGTACGTAAGTACTTTCTTAGTAAAAGTAGTTGAATTCCAGCACCACTTACTCCCAACACCACTACTCCCAACACCACTATTCTAGGAAACGCAAACCGTTGACGATTATACGACACATGTTTCACCTCTACACGAGGCATCTGCGGGTGATGTAGACTACGGCGGCTGACCGCTAAGTGAGCGGCGAGCCAAAACAGGTGCTATTTATACACGCCGACACAACCGCTACCCACCAAAGTAACAAGCGACCGCGTCGGGCGATAAAAAACCTGCGACTAATTATCGTTATTATTTTTATTATTTTTGGTTATTTATTATTATTATTATTTTAAATTATTATTATAGATAAGGCTTAAAGATGTTTAACAAAGGTTAATCAGAAACATTTGTTTGTTCATTCAGCAGTGCAATGTTACCATTATTATTTTTTAAATCTCCAACTGTTCCAGCACACACAGTCGCAGTCTCTTATTACAAGTATGTAAGACTTTAAAGGAATGGTCGTTGGCTAGGTTATGTTGGCCAGCGTCCAATAGATGTTTAGCAAAATGAGATTTATCAGGATTGCAACTAAATGCTTTTTATAGCGGTATAGGTATAGGTCAGTTTGCGACGTGTTTTATGCACGCTTGACCAAAGTGTTTATTGTGTTGTGAATAAGACACACGCATATAACGGTTGGGTTATGCCTGTCCTCATGTACACCTTTGGAATACTCTGGTGGACTCAGACTGAACTTAACGCCCTGGATAGAAAAGTCCGCACTATTATGACGTCCCATAGGATGCATGATCCGAAATCATCGGTAATGAGGCTGTACTTGCCATAAAAGCATGGTGGGCGTGGCTTTTTGAGCGCGCTCACCATGCATGGTCGCGAAGTGTGCAGCCTCCGTAATTACTTCCTGGCGAGATTGCATAATCCATTCTATAAGGACGCCATTTCTTGTGATAAAGGTCTTTACCCCTCTATCCTTAGCCAACAAGCAATGGCAAGACCCGGCAGTGCAGAGCATTTCCGACCGGGAGACCGTATGGAAGGAAAGGGAGTTCCACGGGAGGTTCTACAAAACTCTACATGAGCCTTTCGTAGACAGAGTAGCCTCCCTCCACTGGCTACGCTTTGATGACCTCTTCGAGGAAACCGAGGATTTTGTCTGTGCAATACAGATCAGGTTATTAAGACCAAAAACTACCGGAGACACATCCTTAAGGATGGCACCATCGACATCTGTCGAGCTTGTCGCCATTCCGGTGAGTCATTTAGGCATATCATCTCCAGTTGTTCCGCGCTTTGTAACTCTAACTTGCACAGACACGACCTAGTAGCCAGAATTTTTCACCAGGAGCTCGCTCTGAAATATGATCTCATGTACCGGAAATTACTGTATTACAGGTAATTGCCCGAAGCATTGCTCGAAAATGATCACGCCGGGCTCTATTGGAAACGGGCCATCATTACAGACAGGACTATTCCTGCGAATAAGTCTGATATTGTGTGATGGACTGGGCACAGTCAAGGAAATATTTGGTCGACATTACCGTTCCGTATGACGAAAACCTCGTGAAAGGTGAAACAGATAAGCAAACAAAATATCTGGACCTGGCTTACGAGGTGCCCGACATGTTGGGTGGTCTGCCGACCGAAATTATTCCCGTAGTCGTCTCTGCACACTGGCTTATCCCGATCAGCCTCTCGGGTCATATAAGGTATCCGGGACTACTTGACGGACCACTCCAGGCTCAGCCAAATGCAGAAGGTGATGCTTCTCGATATCGCCCGCATCGTCCGCCGGTTTCTTTCCCTTTCCCCCTAACCCTCGGCCGTTTGGTCTCACCTGCCGAGGGCCTCTCATACTCGCTTTCGTGTATGTTTGTTCATTCTCAATGATCTAGAGACAATTGAACATAGTGCAGATGAATCGGATGACAATGTAATAGTAGGAGTAAAACAGGAGGTATATAAAAAGGTTTTTTATTTTATTTGCATGTATTCAAAAAGTTACCCGTTGTTGCTATTTGCGCACTTTATCCTCCCTTTGCCGAAGTTTTTTAAATTTTAGGATATCACACAAAAATAATATAGTCATTCTTCTAATAAAAATAAATATTTTATCGCATCTATTACAGGTTAGTTTTATAATCACTGCGCGACGACACTGGAACGCCTTTCTCATCTGACAGTACTAAATGTCGCGAGTACATAACTCAGACTATATTCTACAAAACGTCAAATATATCTGTAATTTTGTTGATTATAAAATTATTAGAGCCTATAATGCCAAACTTCTTCATATCAGATCCGACCGCTTGGAATTTGACGGAATATCACCGTGGTCGGAACCGACCGCGTGCATATTGAGAGATTAAGTTTGGAAATTGACAATAATAACTGAGAGCCGGGTCAGGACTATAGAGTGGGTGTCGCAAAATTTTGAAGCCCACCTTCTGTAGGGCAGCCATCGCGACATGGCATCTGTGAACAGGCGCGTTATCGTGCAGAAGAAGGATTTTTTTGGTTAATTTTCTTTTTTTTTTCTTTTTTTCTTTATAATAGTAATAATAATATAATAATAAAGTTAATTTATTAAGGTATCAACCTACATGTTTATTTACCTACATGTTCATTATACACATAAAAAATTACAAATTAAACTCTATTATGAGTTAAAATATAGTACTTTAAAACAATTTTTTAAATCACCTATAGTGTCTGATGCATACCCTGCCAGTGTTTATAAAATATATGTTTATATAATTAGTGTTTATATAATTTATGGCTTCCTTCAATTTTTCTAAGATTAAAGCGTAGTAATTTCTAGTTATGGAAACACCATTATCTTTATAATTAATCAATAGGATTCCTTCTGCGTGTCAAAAGACTGTCACCATGATTTACCCAGCCGATTATGCCACCTTAAATTTCTTGGGTAGTGGTGTGCCTTTTTTGTGCCACTGCATAGAGTCCTGTTTGAACTCAGGTTCATAATGGTGAACCCAAGTCTTCCGTACATAGGTCCAAAATGCACGTGAACACTCCACGTGCTGTTGCTTTTGAGGTGGTTTGAGCACTCTAGGCACCTATCTTGCGCTGACTTTAGTCATGCCAAGATGGTCGTGAAGAATTTTGAAATGGTTGTATCTGATACTACAACCATTTTTACAAACTGTTTTATCTTTAGGCGGGCATCTTCTGATATTAATTTTTCGACTCTTTGAATAATTTCCGAAGTGGTAACCTCGATCGGCTTTCCTGGCCGTGGGTCGTCTTTAAGTGACTCTCTGCCTTGTTTAAAAATGCCACTTGTTATGTAAAGTACTTTGGCAAAATCCACTCGCAATCAAGTCATCAGCATAACCTAGTGTGTCAATGCGTAAGTTTGCCATCTTGTAAAATAATTGGTTAACCGCAAGAATCCAAAGGAGGGGTGACAAAACAAACACCTTCTTGTGGGCAGCCTCTTGTAGTTGCAATCTCAATCGAAGTTGGTAACAGCGCTATTTTTGCCTTTCTATTTAAGAGCATCGACTTCACCCACCAGATGGTTGCAGGGTCAATATTTTTAGATGTTGAGCCCCCAATCAGCAGTGATGTGGAACTAATGTCGAAGGCGCTCTCAATTTCTAGAAAGGCACTAAGAGCTATTTCTTTATCCTCCAGTGCTTTTTCGACTCTGTAAATATTACTGATTAGGGATGTTTCCGAAGATTTACCTCTGTGGTAAATATGCTGTTTGTGGACATCGTAGCTAGAGCTACACCCCTTATATATACACTTGATGATAAGTGGATGCTGTGGCCCATAGAGGTATTATGTGAAAAAGTAATCCTTCTCTGGTCGAGCCTACTCATTCGTGCAACAAAAATAATATAGCTACCACGTTAACTTTGATAATTATCCATCGTTCTGGAATATATCCCAATGCAACACTTGCTCTGAAGATTTTCAGCAGATAAGGAATAAGGATATCGATATCCCCTTGTAGTTGGATGGAAATTATTCCATCCTATTCGCTTGTCTTAAGTGTTTTAAATGAGTCAGCAGCCCACTGCACCAGGTTTGGCCTTATTTTATTTGCAGCCCTGCACCAGTCCTTATTACAAGGCCTTCGAAGGGCTCTGAAGGAATTCAAGACAGAAGTGTTATGTGACCCTGAGAAATGGGTTGACGCTAATAACTCCAATGTTTCTGTTTCGCTATTTGTGAAGTGACCATCAGGTTTTTTAAGAAGCTCGATCTGATTCGGTATGGCTTTCGATAGCATTTTGTATATTGTTGGACGGCGAAACAAAGACTCAACTTCCTCGCATAGCTTTCTCCACGAAGCTCTCTAGACTTTTCTAATTTCTTTATTATATTGGGTTGGGAATGCACTATATATATAAGAACCAAAGGAATTTTGGAACTACATAAAATCTCAAAGGGGTAGTAGACACTCACGGTCAATATTATAGGATGGGGAGGCGTTAACGGGTCAACAAAGTGTTGAAGAATTCGCGAGGTATTTCTACTCGGTGTATAGCACGAAACAGGCAGACTTAGACGTGAACGCGTGTTAATGCTGGTGGAGGTAATGGTGGTGCGCGCGTGCATCTAGACCGCTTAAACTAGAAGAAGTTAGAGGTGCGCTACAGCGGTTAAAGCCGAAGTCTGCCGTAGGACCGGACGGCATACCTCCCTACGTATTTAGGGACTGTAGGGAAGTGTTGGCTGAACCTCTAGTTCACATATATAACCTTTGCATTGAGTCGGCGGTGTTTCCAGAGAGGTGGAAAATAACACGAGTCGTGCCGGTGCCCAAGAAAGGTATATCAACTAAAGTAGAAGGATATAGACCTGCAGCTGTCCTGTCAACACCGGCGAAAGTGTTGGAGTCTGCTATACATAAGAATATACTCTCGCAGGTAAACACCCAGCTGACAGATGCTCAGCATGGCTTTCGACCAGCACGGAGTATCGCAAGCAACTTTCTGAACTACATGGCTGATATCGTGCCGGTAGTGGACAGTGGAGTACAAGTGGACGTTACTTACTTTGATTTTAGAAAAGCTTTCGACTTGGTCGATAACGACGTATTACTTAAAAAGTTAGCAATCGTTGATTTTACTCCACACTAACTACAATTGTTTGCCAGTTACATGAGGGACAGGCAACAACATGTGGAAAATGCTGGTTTCGTATCGAAACCATATTACACTCGATCTGGTGTGAGTCAAGGCAGCAATCTCGGTCCTCTCGAGTTTACATTAATGATAAACGATCTGCCGAGTGTTGTGATTGACGCTAAATGTTTGCTGTTCGCTGACGACCTCAAGCTGTATCTACCAATCAGGGAAGCGGAGGACTGTGAGAGGTTACAACACGACATTGACAGGGTTGTATCGTGGTGTGAGGATAATAAATTGCAGTTTAATTCATTTAAGTGTGTAACGCTAACTTTTACTCGCGCACGCGATCCCGTGCGCTATACGTATGTGCTGGATGGAGTAGCTATGCCACGAGTGAACGAGGTTAAGGATTTGGGTGTTCGTTTCACCTCAGTACTTAATTTCCAAAATCATATAGCGGACATCTGCAAGAAAGCGTATCGCAACTTAGGTTTTATACTGCGCATGGCTCGTTGTTTCACTAACATTAAAGCCATTGTAGCACTGTATAACGCCTTAGTTAGGAGCCAGCTTGAGTGCAACGCGGTTATCTGGGCTCCACATGAAACTAAATATAATCTCATGCTGGAGAGAATTCAAAACAAATTTGTTAGATTTCTATATTTCAAATATTATGGCGTATATCCTTTTTATCCACTAAAATATCCAACCTTATCGTTTTAGGTATGGTGGGATGTAATGAACTCCGTGTTAGGCGAAACCTCGCATTAGTATCATATATTCTTCAAGTAATAAGAGGAAAGATAGACGATCCTTATTTCTTGGAGGGTATGTATTTGAATGTGCCGGAGAAATACGTGTGGCGAAGGCGACGGCCGCGGCTGCTGGCGGTGCCACGCGCTCGCACCAACTCGCTGCGGGAGGCGCCGCGCACTCGCGCCACCAGACTACTTAACCTTGTCCATGAGGAAGTTGACATATTTGTATGTTGTATGAGTGAATTCACAAGGGCTGCATTATTTATAATATGTTATAATAATTAAAATGTTTACTGTTTTCATTAGCGCATTAGGTCATTAGATCCTGTAATGTTAGTGATAAGTTTGGCTGAATAAATAAATAATATATATATATATATATATATATATATATATATATATATATATATATATACCTCTCTTTGTTTTTATGGACCTATTGAATAGTTTCCTGGTCTATCCCTAAGCTTAAAATATATATCTTAAGACCGCAAGTGATAAAATATTAAAAATAAGGCTTTGTCACACTTAACATTTGAAAGGTTAATGTTAATGTGTATTTCCTTCAATTGAAGTCTTTTTTAAATAAACTACTTTTTGTGACTTATCCTCGATAAAATACTTCTTAGAGTAACTTGCTATTATAACCCTTTACCTTCAACAGATTTAATAAATTACAAATACTTGGAAGAGAACACCGTAGCAATTTCAATTCGTGAGACTAACTAAAAATTAAAAAAAGAAACAAATGTCAATAAGGATGATGGTAGCTGATGATATAATATGTTATTTCTGGCATACCAATAATTAACAAAATAAAATCCAAGCCCAAGAGTTTTGGCGGGAACTTCAACTTGTATTGTTGCTCTTGTTTTATTTTTTAAATATTAGCCCGAAGTGGATTTTAATAGGTAAAAGTATTCAATCACAAGCATACCACGGCAAAACTTTAAGTGACAGTAAGCTCGTATTGCGTATAATGGACTAAAAATTAATATTTAATAGTTAAACAGGGCTGATAGCTTCTATGTATTAATAAAAATTAGTTCTAATAATAAAATTAGTTCTTCCGTACGGGGAGAACGTCGAGAATTAAAAATGAATGACACTGAAATGTATGAGGTTATCAAGTTAATATTGTTAGTATTAATATTGTTGCAATGGAGTAAATCAAATTATTGTAAACCAGTTTCAATTTCCAATGTTGTACTGAAACTCCAACAGATTATAAAACTATGACAATTTATCATAAAATATTTCTTCTGGACTAACACCGTTAGTACATTCCATATTCGATTATCAGTTTCGTTTTTAGTCAACTTCAAAGAAGAGGAGGTTCACAATTCGACTGTGTTCATTCATTTATTCATTATAATTAAGAGTAAATTCGCTGTTTAACTTAGCCTTACTCAGACTGCCTCACAGGTTTTATTCATCATAGGATACTGTCACTGCCATTATCTTCACGTCGTGCGGGGTGGTTGATAATTGCAGTTTTTTTTATTACTTTGAGCTCTTAAAAGGAAGATGCTACTGTTCATCCACTATTTTAGTTTCACTTTGTCACACCTTAAGGCACTCACTTCTATAGTGGATTTTCTTACGGCACAAATACACAATTTTCTACTATACTCTCTGTCTTAGAATTATGCGGGTTTTTTTTTTCTTTTAAAAATTATATCATTTGTAAAGATCCAAGCCAAATTTGTTCACATATAATTTATACCAAGCTACTTTATATATTTTATCACCTTTAGTATTTTATATCAACTTTTGTTCACTTGTTATTAGGAAATTTTTATATCTGGTTTATATTTTTGCTGCTACAAACCTACCCCAAAGCCATAATTTCGAGATATTTCTAACAACGAATTCTTGCGAGTTGAGTTTAGAAATTCCTTTTAACACGACGCTTATAACATGCAATTCCTCCAGTGTTATCTATAAATATTCATGGGCGGTGGTGATAACTGACCTTTAAATAAGCCGCATGTTCGATTGCGATTTCTTCTATAAAAATACTTTTACATAAATACCAAAAGTAGGTTGCTTAACTTCATCACTTAGTCATTAGTGACGTGCTTTAACTTAGCAAATTATTAACCATCATATTAAATGCTACATAACTTAAGAAGAAATTGAAGCCTTTGGTTTTGAAATGCTAAATTATTCAGAAAAGTTGAATGACTAGGAACCAATATATAACTGTCTTTTTTAGCTGATCTAACCGCGGTGTCTTACTATTGCGCAAATTCGCCGAATTCAATTCCTCAGAGGTTTTCACGCATCTGCATTTTTATTCTACTCGTTGGTCAACCTCATTCTTTAAAAACTACAATAGATAACCAAAAAATAATTCACGTAATATTTTTTAGGGTTAAGGTCTCGTAAGTTTAAGATTTAGGTGTTAGGAATCCTTATCTGCTTAAGAATCCGACTGTGTAAGTACGATCCTCATTCCTATGTCCTCTGCCAAGCAGCTGTGCATACACTACTATGTTTAGGCCTAAAGGGTTAAAAGAGTCATTAAAATCACAGGTTAAAAGGCAGTTCATAGTACTGATAACGCATCTGTAGACTTTTTTGCTTAAAGTTGGTTACCGGTGTCTATGGGCTGAAGTAGCCACTTACTACCAGACTGACTGAAAGTTCCCTTGTAACTAAAATTTTATTTAAAAAAACGGCGTATTGAATTTCCGATTAAGTTATGCCCAGGAAAATTGTTCCAAATATATGGAGGCATAAATATGAGTTAGAACTCAGTTATTAAATTCCTTTACCCTGTCGCTTATCCAGATATTGATCGGGGAATTTGATTAGTTAGCTTGAGTATTCGACGCTCGTTATTTATGTCCCCGCCCAACATGAAGTGTTCTTCAAATAATGATTTTCATGAATACTGCACAAAGAATTTCGAATACTGGTTAGCATCAACACTAGAATAGTTTACGAAATTGTTGTGTTTGAGTGATTTAAATAGTTTTTTTCTTTATTATTTTAGTTTATTTTAATGTTTATTTTATAAGAAAATTTTATAATAACGAGGTATAATGTTACCCTACTACCGTAACTTGCCTGAAAGCCTGTCTTAACAGGTTGCCACTTCATCAAGAGGCATCGCTACATTAGTGTGCCATTAGCTATCGGTTCTCTCAGTAATATAGCGCTAGACTATGCCAGAGAAACTCACGTTCTGATACAAATATATTCGTTAGGTATTCGACGACAAAAAGAAAGAGAAACCAAAACAATCCAACAAATTTAACGAGCTTATGGTCAAATTGATAGTAACTGATTGGCGACTGTAGCCGATGAACATATGCAATCAACTTTTGTAAAAAAGGCTGCAGATGCGTTATCACATGAAGATCAAGATAGAATGCCTCACAGACCGTGACTGTTCTGACTCACTATACCTTACTGACCGGAACACAGGCAACACACTGCTTTTTAGGTGTAAAAACACGCGTCAATAGGCAAATTCTTGGAAGGCTTATACCCAGAAGTAGATTTATGAAGCTGATATACCTTTTTATTCTAATTGGCAACCTCACCAATCGATTTAACATTTTTTTCCGGTAGGACTTTATTGGTTGACGATTAAGGTTCTGACGACTTAAAATGGTGAAAAATCCATACAAAAACTTTTTAGAAATGCTGGCTAGCTTGCACACACTCCCTCTCCATATCCTTATACCATCGGCTAATCTCCACCGTTTCGTTGTTGACTTACCACGCAAGCGTACTAAACAATTTGCTATATCGTTCATCATGCGTACGGCACAGTAGTGAAATAAATTTCAGCATCTGTTTTTACATCCGATTACAGTGTGGGTATTTTCAACGAAAGAGCGACTAGGCTTTTGATAAGTCAGTGCGCTTCAACATCTTAGGCTACATCACCACTTACTGAGGTGGAATTGTATATAAGCACTGGCTTAGAATAATAAAAAACGTACTGAATTGCATTATCCCAGAAAACTCTTGACTGAATTGGCGAATGCATAACATAATTAATTTTAAGAAGGGTTTAACAATTCAAGAGAAATTTGTAGGCACATGAACAACAGTGGCCTTTATGGATTGTCGTTCTGAAATAAGACGTAACAAAAAGTAAGTGACAGTTTTGGCTGAAGGGAAATTTAGTATATTACTGAACTTATTTTGAAAATTTAGTATATTAAAAAAGGCCCGTATATATGAAATGAGTGATATAAAATGAGAATTCACAGCGACGTATATATACGTCGCTGTGAATTCTCATTTTAATTAAGGAAGAATGTGTGTGAGTCTGTGTTTGTACGTTTAACTGTAATTTAATTATTAAATTATATCGTAAATCAATGTTACAAATATTTACTCCAAGTCTTCTTATGTTTGTTTCCAGGACAAAGGTTTTTTCTTAACCGGAATTATAAAGATAAACAAGACTTTAACTTCATAAGTGTTATTGGTATCTAAATTAAATAGAATTATTCAATTCTATTTTATTTTTATGGCTCCGTCATCACTCTTTACTATTAGATGGGTTTGTCCATCATTGTATCATCACCCCTTATTGTATAAAAATAACAGATTCAATTACAAAATGAATTTATTCCTTTTTCTGGGTGAATTTTTTTGGTGGTAGGATATTTTTGTACGTAATCCGAGTAGGTAAAACCCTCTGACCTATTTCTGTCGTCATAGAGTATAGAGAACTAGTATAATTGCAAGCTATGAGCCTGTAATTATAATGGTTCTGTATACTAACTTAGTCCGAATGGGTTAAAATGCAGATACTCCTATTTGTATAAAGTTGGATGCAGGTTTTATTAACTGCAGTAGCCACTTACCATCAGGTGGACTATTTTCTCATTACAGATTTTAAAAAAAAAACATTAATATAAATCAAAAGCGACTGTAGCTTATTTGTTAAGGATATCGACTGCTAACCTCTAAGTTGTTTGTTCGAATCTACCTTTGGACTAGTGAGTTGAACCAATCCTAAAACAAGATATTTAGTCTTGTGGTGACTAATACTAATGCTCCCGCATTGGTAATGTTAATAGCGTCACTAAAATGTCTTTTTATAAAAATCTATATTAATAAACTATTATTTTATATATCTGTCTTAAAAATAACAGTTCATTTAAATAAATATAATTAATCTATATAATCATTTCTTAAATTTACGCGAACACTACACTACACATTGAATAGAACTATTATTTAGGGATTTTATCGCGTTTAATTATGCTAGGGTTGAATCTGAATGACAGGGTGAGAAATTGCGTGATAAGAGATAAATGTGGTATGCAAGATGATGTTGTGACCAGGATTAAGAAAGGAATGCTTCGGTGGTTTGGTCATGTGGAAAGAATGAATGAGGAAAGAGTGACAAAGCAAATTTATATGGCAGATGTGAACGACCGAGTCGGGAAGGGACGACCTAGGAAAAAGTTTATCGACCAAATTGGCGATATTTTGAAAATGGGCCACGTTAGAAGTACCCTTAACCGACTAGCATGTATGCGTAGATATATGGATGTAAGGGAGGCGAAAGAGGTATGGCAGGATCGTGCCAAATGGAAGTCCGTAGTCTCTGCCTACCCCTCTGGGTGGGTCAGGCGTGAGTGTTTATGTTATGTTATGTTATGTTTATTTTTATTATCCCGACGTTTCGGGTGCTTTACAGCACCCATGGTCACGGGCGGGACTGAGATGTTTGAAGTCCCAATGTCATAGTTAGTCCAGCTACCTTCAGTTATTGTATATTAATTTTTGGTCCGATTTACGCAAAACGAGCTTATAGTATCAAGAAGTCTTGCAGTGGTATGCTTGGGTTTGGGTTTAATTTTGTTAATTATAGGATCCCAAGCAGCTGGCAGTACCTATCCATCTTCTCTATTGAAATTTATATGTTTTTTAATTTCAGTAGCCTTGCGTATCATCCTTGGTAGGAATCGCTGTTCTTTTGCGAGGATTTGTGGTTTATCAAATCGAATTTAATGATGGGGACGATCTTAAACATGTTTGCAGACAGCAAACTTCCCGGAGCGTCGGATCTATATGTTTAGATAAATAAATATAATTAATCTGTAAATTTGGATCTCACAAATCTACGAAATTTAATTCCATTACCTGTGTTAATCTCATCGCTGTGGTTATTTTCTGTCACATTAAGATTCAGGAGTGAAGAACGGACTCCTCAAATTTTAAGCGGGCTATTTTGTAATAAATTTATTATAGGATTCGCCGAATCGGGAAACGGACAGATGTCTGGTTGCTCCTTTAATATTCAAATTAACGTAGTGTCCGATATTTAGTATCCAAAATGAAAATTGGTATGATATGGATGAACCGTATACAAGTTGACGCTCGCCTGCAATCTTCCAACATGTATAGCCGACTTAAAACTACGATAAAGCAATCAAAATAGCAATTGTATAATAGGTTAACTCTTTTTAAGAGGCAGTAAATATATACACGAAATATATACACGGCAGTAAATATAGACGCGATATGCGATTTTTGTGTTTGATTAATAAATATCGTTTTATAAATTAGTACCTCTGTTTTATTGATCTACTAAAACCTACGTATTTCATGCCGGCACATTTTTTTTACAGAAAAGGGGGCAAACGAGCATGCGGCTCACCTGATGGTAAGTGACTACCGCCGCCCATGAACAACCGCAACACCAGGGGACTTGAAGATGTGTTGCCGGCCTTTTTGAAAGGAGTAAGCTCTTTTCTTGAAGGTCCTTAAGTCGTATGGGTCCAGACAAGTCGCCTACGGTAAATAATTCCACAGAGAAGTTGTACAAGGAAGAACACTCTTGGTAAAACTTACAGTTGTGGACTGTCAAGCATCAAGATGATGAGGAAGGTATCGAGAATTTTGACGCGATATGCGTTCGTGAAATTTTTCAGGCTGGGACTAATCTGACCAATTCCTTAGAACACTCTCTACGATAACAGACGATACGATAGAAAAGGAAAAGGGATGAAACATCTCTACGCAGTGCCGGTGAATCGAGTCGATCAGAAAGCACTTGGTCATCGACGATTCGAATCGCTCTGCGTTGGATGCGTTCAAGTGGAAGGAGCTGCCACTGGGGTACCCCGGCCCAGAGATGAGAACAGTATTCAATGTGAGGCCGAACTTTGTAAAGTTGCAAGCGATTTGTCGGCATGAAATACTGTCTCGCTCTGCTGAGCGCATGCCAAGCTTTTTAGAGGCCAATTTGGCATCTTGCTTGTGACTCGTGAATTTTCGACAAAATAAAATACAACAGACGCGCAACATAGTGCACTGTACAATAAAATAATGCGGAAATAGTAGCCAAATGTGTAATTTAAAAAAAAATGGCATCACTTTTCATAGATAAGTGAAATTTAAATTCCAAATTCATTAATTAAAATTAAATTAGAGCTCAACCTATATTTGTCACAAGCAACTCGCGTTGATTTACTCGGACATCTTCGGATATTTTCGGATATTTCCGAAATATCCCTTTCTTTTCGATGCAGTTCATTGTTGATATACTTTTCTTTAATTGCCAGCACGTGCAAGTAGTGCTGTACCAGTTAAACTATAATATTGGTGCAAGTAAATATCATGCCTGTTATCGTGAATGTTTTACACACTTATACTATAAGTGACATAGGTGTAAGCTGAATTGTTTCAATGAAAGTACGTTAATCCATATTTGAATTAATTGATTTAATAATTAAATCATGTTAATTAAAAACTTCTTAAAAAATTATAATAAAATTGATATGATTTTTAATAGACGGCACTCCGCTGTCTTTAATGCTAAGACGCCATGCCAAAACAAATAGGAAATGGAAGTGAACTTGACAATTTAAATAACTTTTGCTATTTTATTTTTAATAGTAAAGTAGAAAGTAAAGTAAAGTTACAGCCTATATACGTCCCACTGCTGGGCACAGGCCTCCACTCATTTCTGAGAGGGTTATGTTTATGGCAAGGTATTGTCCGCCGCGCTGCCCCAATGCGTGTTGGCGAACTTCATATTTCTTCGAAATATTTTTTTCTTATTTCTCAGACATGCAGGTTTCCTCACGATATTTTCCTGCACCGCCAAGCACGTGGTAAATCAGCACTTAAAATTTCAATTAACAATTTCATTGGTGCCGGCGGGTATCGAACCCGGTTTTCTCGCGTACTGTGATACTTACAGCGAGCGCTAACCATCTGAGCTACCACGGCTCTATTTTTAATAATTCTATTATTATAAATAGAATTTTAAAAGTATTTTATTATTATTTCAATATTGTAAAGAAAGCTTGTTTTATAAAAAATATTCTTTAAAACAAAAAAATTATAGGTAATTTACTATAATGATACCTACTTAAATAAAACTTCTTTTGTTTATTTTCATTTTGTACTAATTTATAGTAGAATATAATTCTGGTACTGATTTTAGTAGACTTGGTACCAAATTTATTAGTTAAAGTTCCCATCACTATGTGCTTATTAGCAAGTGTCGCAACCTTGATTTTAACCAATTAGCGTGCATTTCAACCGGCACCCCCGTACACACAGTTTTGGATGCAGAAGTACATACATTAGGTGTCTATTCGGGCTGTGTAGTCGTTGTCCACAAATGTGCGTTCCAAAGAAAATATAATCACAACGTTGTTGCCTTCTAACTTCGGTATTGAAAGCTATTTATTACAAGTGTGACAAAGCTAAAGATGGCTCGTACATTACAACTTGAAAATTGTTTTGCTTGTTTTCGCAGTATAAAGGACATTTTGTTTGCTTTAATAGATATGTTGTTTTGTTATTGTGTAGTTATTTATTTGTGGTAGAGCCATGCTGCAGTTATATTAGTAGTATAGTTGTAGCACGAATGGGTCGGCACGACCGGGGAAGGACCACACTCTCACAGAACACCAGCGTCAAATAGTAGCTTAATGCTGTTGTGTTTCGTATGGTGAGTGTAGAGAACCCGAGACCCTTTTTACTGGAAACGAGGCATTCCATCTTAGTCCTCACGGGTGACAACGCATCTGCATTTCGATTCGTAATCGAGTATAGATGTAGATGTCTATGGGCCACAGCAACCACATACCATCAGGTGGACTGTGTGCTCGTTTGTCACCCTATCCTATAAAAAATATGTTCAATAATTTATTTCTATTTGTAAGTAGATATTTTTAGTAATACAGGGGTAAAACTAGGCTATATTTTAAACGAAAATGTTTGACTTTTTTTTGAAAAATTCATACAATATAAATGGTTCTTGATGACTTCCTTAATCCTAAATAATATAGCATTAATAAATCCCATCCATATAAAGCTGAGGTGGGTCGCTGTTATATTATAACACTTCCATTGCTTATATGAATGTAATAAATAAATAAGCTAAAAATACTTAAATACTTTTCTTAAAAGTGTCATGCGGGTTTCAAAAAACAATAAAATAAATAATTACTAATTTAACTATGGCCCATTTATATTATAATGAAAGCCAAAATTGTAAAATTTCACAGAAAAACATAATATTTTAACGTCTTAGAATGGTGAAAGTTTTTCTTTAATTTCAAGCAGATCATTTTATCTACTGAACCATGGAAGACAATTAGTTGTCAGAATAAATAATAGTTAATTTATCTAAAGTTTACAAAATAAACGTTAATTTTGCCTTATTAGTAAATGAAGCTGTTATTAATTTAACTATTTACATATAATAGGGCGAGATTTTGAAAGCAATTTAATAGTATAAAATAATTACATATCTATCTATTTATATACATTAGTTGGTTTATGGATTAGTGACGGAAGCTTTAACATAACACTCTTTATTTTAAACATCTATTAAAAACTAAGAGTTCTATTTTTCCTAGATTTTGTTAGATGGCGCAATTTAAAAAATGTTTAAGATAGAATCTACATTTTTACTGCAGTTACCAATTATGCCGAAATGGTTATTTTTTAGATTTATATTTAAATATTCGTTTTAAAGAATTTCTGCGTTATATTCCTTTTAACTGATGGGCTTATCAGCAATTTTATTAAAATGAACATCTAAGCAATAGATAAACATAACCCTCCTTTTTTATATTTCCATAATTGGACAAAAAGTAGCCTCTATATTGTTAAGGTGACACACAACAACGTTTAGCGCCAAACGCGATCAAATAGACAGACAAACATTCTAGAAAATATTATTTTTTCTTTAACATTTTTATTTATTTCCTGAAACTTGTTTACTTCATAAATTTTTAGATTACAGTTATGAATTTTAAACAGATTTTTTTATTATATGTATAGATTTGTTTAAATTATAAACGTAAATAAAATAAATATAGCGTAACATGATTGTTGAATTCAAACGTAAATAATAAGAAACTCCTAAAAAATTTTCGTATTTTGTCCTCGTTCATTGCCCTACAAAATATATTCACAATTATTTTAAAGTGAATTGCGAGATTGATTTCCACAAAGTGATCTACATTAAAAGCCCTCCTGAATTAATCCTCTTATGCACTGTCGGATAATGTTTGACTGCTGAATATTATATTTGAGTGATATTTCCATAGATATTATCGTATTATATTATATTTCAGGCGATTTCAAAAAAGGATAAAGTTATCATTTCGACTGTAATATCTTTTAATATATGTAAGCCAATATATTTGACAGTACAAAACGGATTTTTTTTAATCATATAGTGGAATGTATATTTGTGGTAGTCCCGCATAAATTTGAAGAAATAATCACCACTAAGTGTGGGAATATTTATGGGGTGGAAATTGGAATTTTACTATTAATACAGACATTTGAGCTTGTTATTCACAGCTGACTGGAATGAAGGCGCGGGTGGAAAGCGGCCTTGCGCCTGTGACCCTGCGAAAGAACAAGGTCAAGGACAAAGAGGCCGGTGTGTTACAAATTCATTTTTATTGCCGCTGAGAATTTCGATAGTTTTTAATTTATTTATTTATTTGATTAAAATTTTTTGTTTTTGTCTTTTTAGTATGAAAAGTTTACTTTTAGTAATAAATTTCAAAAATATCAGTGCCAAAAGCTTCCAGTACGTTCACCTGTTACACTCTATTTTTTTTCCAGACGGTAAAAAAAATATCATCCAGTATTATTAGCTTGACGTGCCGCAACATGAATTAAAGATGTTAAATTAAAATAAATGTAAAGATATTAAAGATCGAGAAACATCGTTGAAGTTATTGGGTAGAAGATGATTTCATTTTTAATAAATGAAGTTTAATTAGATAAAAAACCGTTTGTGATTTATTAAGTTCGCCCTCATCTTTCAAAATTATTCTGAGATCGTTGATCGATGATTAGTTTGGATTAACCCTTCAATATGTACACGGTCGGATCCGACCAAGGCGATATTCCGTAAAATTCTAAGCGGTCGGATCCGACCACAACCAGTACTTTAAACCATAAATATTTATAATTAGAGACTACTTGTCTATGAAAAAGTTTGGTATTATGAACTCAATTAGTCTACGGTATTTATTTATAATCTACGTTCATTTCGTACGACTGTTAGGTGTGGCGCCTTATTGAGTTGATTTTTTGATTTTTCTATTCCCATCTGAAAATAAACATCAAGTGTTTATTATTATTATTGTATGTATGTAAATTTTTTCATTTTTAATGGTTCATGAACGTAGATCACCCTTTATGCCGTATTCTTTCCATTGACCCCTCAGAGCCACTACATTTAACTCCAGCACATTTTTTGAATCTTAAACCCTTGAAGTGAAGGACACAGGGAAAAAGGAGCTCATTGACAATTGTAACGTATTTGTTGGTTTCCGAATTTCCCCCAAAATAACTTGCTGCGGGGACGTTAAGCGACCACTCGATGCGGTTTCAGTTAAAACATGTGTTAACTCCGAATTGTAATATTTAGAAATTAAAAACCCGTGTAACTCTGATAATTCTCCTACATAATTCGTACCATTATCTTAGTACACGAGGATAGGAGCCACGGCGAGAAAGAAATCTTTTAAATGCACCAATAAAGCTTATCGTGCTTAGGTAACCGGCGAACTCTATGTAAACAGCGCGGGTAGTCAAACATAAGAAAATACAAACATACGCCTTTGTCAAACAAACCACGTCTTCGTGGACGTGGTATAATATTCACGAGGTCGTAGAGCAAGCGTAATCTTAAGCAGGCTAGCAAAATCTGAACAAGTGTGCATAAAGGGCTTGCGGATTATGTTACACGAAAGAACCTATGGTCCTCCACTTCTGGGAATGACGATACGAATTCGAAAACAAGAGATACATTTATGAACTCGATTGCGAATTAAGTTGCAAGCGGAAAAAATTCACTGGTTCTGACGCAAAATAGACGATAACAATTCAGAGCTAGCGTGAAAATTCACACAGAATTTTCTTATCCTAACCCTTCTCTGCTTGACATTATGATTGTTTCTTCTCCTGATAGTCATGTCTCATGGGCAAATAACTGCTTCTTTTCACATCATGATTTAATCTACCTCTATTATCGTCTCCGTCCACCTAAACAGAAATACCGATCCCCGTTCCTTCATAATTATAAGGGAATAAATCTAGAGTCATTGTGGCGTGATATAAGTAATCTTGATTGGACACCTATTGTTGACAATATCAATATTAATGATAAGGTTTCTAACTTTAATGTCATAATTTTGAAGGTATACAATAATTATGACCCGCTCAAACGCGTAAAGATAAAGCGTAACCCTGCACCATGGATTATACAACATGATGTGGTTTAAACGTCTCCCATCTGAAAATAACTTAAATCGTTTTAAATTTTTATGCAACCGCTACAGTCGTTTGTAGCTTGTTTGCAGTATGCTTAAAGGCGCTACTTTTACAACTCTCTCCATAATAAAAATTCTACTGAAATGTGGAAGTTCCTTCATACTGCTGGTGTGGCCAGGTCTCCGATCCTAGAATACAATGACATTAAAGTAAATCGTCTAAACAAACACTTTGCTACTCCTCCTTTGACTTTAGATTCTTACATCAAATCAAACACACTACTTGCACTGCCGGTATACCGAAACCGCACATTTGCCCTTTTCATCTTTCTCTTGTGACGGAAGAAGATGTCAAAAAATCCATCCTATCCATCTCTTCAAATGCTGTTGGTAATGACGGTCTATGATCAAAGATAGTTTTGTCAGTTCTACCCTTATTTCTTCCAATTCTCACTCACATATTTAATTTTTCCATATCATCCTCATCTTTTCCTTTGGTTTGGAAACAAGCATATATACTTCTTTTGCCCATGGTTTCTAATCCTTCTTCTTTGTCCCATTTTCGTCCCATATCTATTTTATCCTTTCTCTCTAAAGTTCTGGAGCACATTATCCATCATTAACTCTCTCTCTTCTTATCGTCTAACTCCTTGCTTTCCACTTATCAGTCGGGCTTTCGTTGTGGTCACAGCACTGTTACTGCTTTACTTAAAGTAACCGATGATATCCGTTGGGCCATGGACAACCAATCTCTCACACTTTCAGTTTTGCTTGACTTTAGCAGTGCCTTTAACTCAGTAGACTTTGAAATTCTTCTCCGGATCCTGGAATCTATAAACATTTCCCCATCTGCCATTGCGTGGTTTGATTCGTATCTTCGTGGTCGCTCATACTGAGTCCGACTTAATGACGCTCTCCCCGATTGGTCTGGTATCAATACAGGTGAACCTCAGGATGGCGGTCTTTTTCTTCTTTTATTTTCTATATTTATTAACTCTAATGCGAGTCTCATTACGTCTAATTACTATCTCTACGCGAATGACTTACAGCTATATCATCATTTTCCGGTGGGGGATACAAATAATGCAATTGCAGCCATGAATGCGGATCTTAGCCGCATCTGTGAATAGTTTGCATCCTTCGGACTATTAGTTGATCCCAAGAAATTTCAGACCATCATAATGGGTAATAGGCATTTGCGTAATAAATTAGAATTTACATCATTAACTTTTGTTTGTTTTAGTGGCGTTCCTACACCCTTTGCCAATACTGTCAAAAACTTAGGTGTCATATTTCATCAACATCGTAAGATCCACTATACCATGCATTCGCTTTAATGTCTACAAAATGTCTTACCCCTAAAAGCCAAAATATCACTCGTGCTTACTTTTATCCTTTCTTTCCTTGTTTATGCGGATGCCTGTTATTTGAATGCTACAAAGGAGCTCCTTAATAAACTCGAACGCTCGGTATCCCTTTCATACTTGGGCTCAAGAAATTTGACCGAATATCTCCGCTTCGCATGCAACTCAAATGGCTCCCAATTCGACTTCGAAGGAACACTCGATTGTTATGTCTCCTCTATGGCATCTTGCAAAACCCTTCCTCTCCCACATACCTCCGAAGCCGATTTTTCTTCATCCATGCTCCGGATAAAACTTGCAGATCTCTTGTTAAAACTCATGTTAACTTTGTCGTCTATAATATCGGTTTTTACTCCTACTCCTTTTCAGTTCACACGGTAAGGTTATGGAACTCACTATCGTCTAATATAAGAAATTCCGAAAGTTTATTGATAATATTTAAGAAACATCTTCGAGATAACTTCTTTACAGCCTGTTAATTATTATGTATTATTCTATAATATTCCTATTAGTTTATATATATCACATGCAACTGTCGTATTTATTATATTTATGTATTGATTTTTTTTTGTTTATAGTAAGTAATGTATGCACTTATTTTACCATTTTAATTTATTTTTCCATTATGGTTCTACTGGAAGATATTTCAGCAAATTATGGAATAAGTAGAATCTTTGTACGTAACTTTGTAACTTACTATAAGGGTGTTACTGTATCTTGTTGTGTGTACTTAAATAAATAAAAAGGTACCGTCTTTCGATATCATTAAAAAACGAAAAACAATTATTTTAAAATGATATAGATAAAAACCAATACCAAAGTTACAGTATGTTTAGATTCGACACAATTAAGTTAGCGCTATGCTATGTATAGACAGGAAATGGAAGTGGGTAGAGTGCCAAATTAGCTAACGCTTGGCGTGCATCCAATCGGTCGATGTTCTATCATTATCTTTTGTAGAAAGTATTGTTATAAATGTAATTATAATACTACTATTAATTAATATACCCCATAATAATAATAATCAATTTAAAGAATAATATATAATTTATGTATGTATTTTTATTTACATGTTTTACTATATTCCGTTTTACTATAAGTATTTTACTATATCATTTTATTTTATACTAGCTATTACCCGGCGCGCTGCTGTCGCAGAAGAAATGACTGTGGAAATATAGTTTCAAATGTGAAAGAGTAATATTGTTTAATAAGAAATGATAAACATATCATAGATACATTTATTGAAATCGAATGATAAATAATCTACAGTAAATTAACTGTATTATGCCTATAACTTTCACGCAAGTGCAAGCAAAAGGTTGACGAAGTTTTACAGTGACTCAATTTATTGTTGACAAGTTATTTTACAAAGTATTTAATTTGTTTAACTACTTGTTAATCATAATTTAATAATATGTCAATTAAATAAGGTCAAAAGGAGGCCTAACGTTACACAAGTGAAATATTTATCAATATTTTTTTAAAGTTTTTTTGTAGTTAATAATGAAATATTAAGCAGTTTTATCATGGCAAAAGAAATTAAATATTTTATGAGAATAATACTGACTTTCGATATTTTTATTTTTGAACAATGCTGCCAGATGAAATAGGTTAGTTAATCGATTTTAATACAAAAATAGAAAAAAAGACAATAAAAAGTGATTCAGTCTTTTCTTCTTTAGGTAAGTTTAAGAAACTTCTTATTTAAATAATGGTTCCCCCGTGACACATTAACGTTTCAAAATAGTCGTAAAAATAAATTGACTGAATAAATTATTAATTCGATATCACAATCTATATATATTTATATATAGTGTATATCAATGTTTTATACAGGCCACAAAGCGGAAATGTCAACGTTAGTTTAAAAACTAAAAACGTCACTGAAATCATTTGTTACTTTTGTTCACAGAGTAAGTATTTTTTTTTAAATAGGGAACTTTTATTTGGCTCTGAGCTTGCGGTGCTAGTGAATATTTTCTGTTGTTTTTCTGTGCTGTAATAATATTTCCATCTTTAACGACTCTGGCTACGTATAAAGGATTCTGACTGTTTCTTTTCTGATTTTACAAGAATACGTGTGCAAAATGATAAATGATTTTCCCCAGCTCACACACAGTAATTTAATAAAAATATCTTTAGGTATTTATCAAATTAAGTGGGCTAGGTCCCATTATGGTGAACACATACAAGATGGGAGATATGAAATAGAAGTGTGTCTAGAAACGGACAGCAACCTACTAAGAGAATTGTTTTTATTCGACCTTTTAATAGCCACCTATAATCGTACTATCCAGAATGGCTGGAGCTGGCTATAGAGAGGTCGAATAAAATAGAGACATATACTTAAGCTCAAAAACATATTTTACATATATTTTAGTTGACAGTCCTCTTAACGGTAGAGAGATCATAAAACAGTATTATTTCAATTCTTTGGTAGGAAAAAGAACTGTAGGTTGCTGTTGTCATGTAATGTGCATAATATGGTACCTAAGCTGGGCAGGGTGTCAAGAGAATTTAATACTGCCTGCACCGTTTTTAGACGATATTTTATTTGTTTATGATGAAGTGGACGATTAATAAATCATTTAAAAGAGAAAATGTTTTTAATTCATCCTCTTTCTGCTTTTTTATAATTATTTCAAACTTCTAGAATTTAGTTGGATAGCGGCGTCTGAATCTTCTATTTGTGAATGTCCTACAATATATTAAATTATGGTGAAGTCTAGTTTACAATAAAGTCTAATAATTATTTTCTTAAAGTGTAATGTGAGAGCTTGGTGTGAGAATAACATTGTATGCATAGCATAAGCAAAATAACAACCTATTTTTTTTCTGCCATGAAGCACTCGTAAACATTTTAGTTTGTTTTAAAATGGTATTGATATATAAATAAAATAATACGGTAATCGTTGCTGTAACATCAGGCCCAGCTTTCTATGAACTTTCGCCCGTCTCCTTTGTTTATTACGAGACTTTTTACAGTGGTAGAGCCATGTGGGAGCTTTTGCTGTTACACGTATGAGCTGGCTCAATCCGAGGTGGTACCACGACCTCACAGAATACTGGCGTGAAGTGGAAGCTCTGCTTCCGCGTTTTGTCTAGAGAATGCATGTGTACCAGCACCCCTGGAGATTCCCTCACTGGGTATCCACGACCAAGCTACTCCACTCCTGAGCGTGGGTGCTCAGACTGGACCGCGTATTCTGAGGGTGGGGGGTGGAGTGCAAAATTCCGCTCAAGTTACCCCCCTTTAAAAAAACTAACTCTTCAACTTCAAACTAACTCCTTTTAGACCGATACATACAAACAATTTTCTACACATTCTCTAAATGATTCCTTGGTCCCACTTCAGTATAAGACTAGCCTACAAACTATCAAAACTTCCTTGTGTAACCATTATTGAACACATGAAGTCCTGTCCTGTGCGTTGGAGTAAAATCTAAAAAAATGTTTTTAAATCCACGAATTTTCGTCCGTATTTTCTTGGTTTACTCTTTTCTAAATTAGGGCAAATAATTGACATTGACACAAATTGCAATCTAAAACAAAAATCAAGTTTTTCGCGTTTCGGCTCCAGGAAGACTGGAAAACCAGATCCTGCTATTTTCATGATAATGAGCTTGTTCTTGCGTAGATAATTTCAATTTTTCAATCCGTAACGATATGAGTGCAAACAAAATCTCTCAAAATGAACTTTCTGTTTGTCCGTAGTACTTCATTGTTTTTGAATTGATATGGTACGGTATGGTACTAATTGGAGATTATTTGATAATTGGATACATTAAATTTAATTTATTTCTTTGCTTTTCTTCTTGTGTACTTTAAGTCTTAATTATAAAACTTGATCAAACAAGAACCCTGCAAAGGCACTGCAAATTTTGACATTAGTAACTAAATTATTATGTTTACATTACATTATACTATTTAATTAAATAAATGTTATAACTATTTCTTAAAGAAACCTAAGGGGACTAAGGAAGATAGAGGTGAATCTACCGAAATTCATACTAAGTTTGAATTTGGGACGTTTCCCATAAATACCAAAACCTACGTCGAAGCTTATTTATACACATCGGTACAACAAATGAGGCTACCGACCTCACAGATAATTTAGCCACTCAGCCACTTTTCTCTGGAGGGTAGTTCCACTATATATTTTTATCCAAGTGAACGTGAACGCATAATATTTGAGATAATGCATAAGACCGGTGCTTCTTTAATTGAGCCGAGCATGGATCTCAATCTGTAGGTGAGCAAGCTTAGCTTCCTTGTCTAGATAAAGATCAAGGGGAGTTGGGTATGTAACTGCTAGAAAGTGTATTAACCCCTCAGTCCCCAGCCAAAGTATTCACACCGCTCGCGCGCTTCGCTTGACGTGGCGTCGCTAAAAATAACCTAACATGGAATTTGTTATACATTTATTTTCAATAAAAATCATTATAAATTTCAATACTGTACATGTTTCTGTTTATTTATAAGGTTATATTACTTGTTTTAGTGCTTTTACTTTATTACAAATAGATTTAATTATATTTTAGTATTAAAAAATGTACATACCCAGCACGGCACTGCAGCGTGAATATCGCAATTATTTTAAATATTACTCGAAATAATTTACGTAAAAAGACAAATTATATTCACACAAAAACTTTTATGATGAAACCACTATATTAAACACTAATAACACACTAGAAAAATCCAAAAATCAACACAATAACACGTCACACCTAACAGGCGTACGAAATGAACGTAGATTTTAAATAAATAGCATAGACTAACTAAGTTTTTTATTCCATTAAAGGATAGAAAATTTCACATGGAGCCTTTAATACCCAATTTCTTCAAAAACAAATAGTCTCTAAATATAAGTTTTTACGGTTTAAAGTGCTGTGGGTAGGCGTGGTCGGATCCGACCGCTTGGAATTTGACGGAATATCGCCTTGATCGGATCCGACCTATATATTGAAGGGTTAAGAGCTACTCCATGATTGCGAAGTTCCAGTTGGCATTAAGCAGGTAGTCCTTTGTAGACTATTTAGTCTGTCCGCAGACGTCTTTTGGTTGGCCTTGTTGCACTGGACAGTGGAGGCGTAGGTCAGAATCGGCATCACTATGCTTCTGTACAGCCGTAGGACGATACTGGGACGTAAGCCCTAGTTGTTTACAATATAAAGATTGCACGTACCTAAAGCAATTTTTGCCTTATGGCTTACGTTGCTAAGGTGCGAGTTCCACGTTAATTTAAGGTTGATTGTTACGTTCACGTACTTAACCCGCAACCCTACTCGGGGTGCTGGAGCACCCCACAAGGTTTATTTTTCTTATTTATTTCGTTGATTGATAATGTACGTGTTTGACTTTCCGCGTATTTTACTTTGAGGTTACGCGTCACGGATTGGCCAGTGTCGCGGCGACAGCCGGCTGTTGTAGACGTGTGCGTCTGTCGTTGGGTGCTGTAGCACCCTAGTGTAGGAACAACGTAAGTTTTAAAAATTTTATAAAACTAATTTTTTAACTTACTTCTATAGTTGAACTATTTTATTATAAATGTATAGATTGCGGTTTAAACATTTGATTATAGAGGTTATGTTGTAAAATAAAACATAACCTATACAATTCAATTTTACTTAATTTTTCCTTTAAAATTCAAAAATATGTATTGCACAACAGTATATTTTTCAATTTTTTTAGTGTTTTTACGCTATGGTTTGCAGATGGCTGTGGAACGTGGACTGAATGATGAAGAAATACGTCTCATAGTAAATCAGGAATCAAGTGACGAGGAAGACCTAGTTTTACGTGGTTCAGTTACAGAAGATTCTGATGATGAACCTGATGGTGTTTTAGAAGATTTTCGTCATATGAATGTGATTGTTCAAACAAATAATGAAGAGGATGCCTTTAGTAGCGATGATGATATGACTTTGCAAGAGCTATCTCAGGATTTAAGAAGACAAGGAAAACTAAAGGTATTGAATGTTCCAAGAGTTCTTTACGGAAAAGGAAAAAATAATAGACACAAGTGGAGTGGAGAAAAGCCAGTGAGGCGTAGAACTCAGCAGCGCAACATTATTATGTATTTATCTGGAAACAAAGGTGAAGCGAAAAGTATTACAAAGCCAATAGAAGGTTGGGCTCTCTTTCTAAATGACGAAATACTAAATAAAATTGCATATCATACAAATAAAGAAATTGAAAAACAACGTAAGAAATATAAAGGCTTTCAGGAGGAAGAAGATGGTGAAGAGAATATCGCCTCGTCCAGTTTACCATCATTTGTAAAACCAGTATCACTGATAGAGTTAAAGGCTTTAATTGGGCTTTATTATCTCGCAGGAGTGTTTAAAATGAACGACATAAATACCATAGAGTTGTTTGACAAATTTACTGGCGTGATGATTTTCAAAGCCACAATGTCCCGTTGTCGATTCGAGTTCTTGACAAATTGCCTTAGATTTAATGACAGAGACACACGCAAAGAACGTCAAGCTACCGATCGCTTAGCTCCGATTCGTGAAGTGTTTGATCATATTGTAAAAAAGCGTGACGAATACTACACACCGACTGATTATTGTACTATCGACGAACAATTATTGGCTTTTAGAGGGCGCTGTGTCTTTAAAATGTACATACCCTCAAAGCCCGATAAGTACGGGATAAAATTTTGATGAACTGCGATTCTAAGACACCTTACATGTTGAATGCCATTGTTTACGTAGGTCAAACACCCTCCTCTCAAAATATGTCAGTGCCTGAGTACTACGTTATGGAACTCTAAAAGCCATTGTATGGATCCCGTCGCAACATAACCATGGACAACTGGTTCACCAGCATCTGATCTGAGCCAAAAATCTGATTGGAAAGGAATTGACCATGGTCAATTCCTTTCCAATCAGATTTCAATCAGAATCAACAAAGTGAAAATACCAGAGTCCTTTTTGGAGTTAACAAACAGAGAAAAAAATACCGCTATGTTTGCGTAGCAATTGAAAAGGAACCCAGTCAGGCTTAAATGTTCAACTAAGAAACAGAAGGGAGGAATCGAGGCTTCTCTCGATCCGGCCTCCTATAACGCCTACGTTGGGTTCGGGAACAACGTATGTGATCTCCGCAACGGAGTAACACACAAGGGCGATAACCTCTTCCTTTTCAGAAAATAGGTTCAGGTGGGGATTACGGGTCTTCCGAAGTCGTCCCGGTCCCAACGCCTTAATTCTTCGATGTGGCCTGTATAATTTTGAGGGATGAATTTCTTGGGAATAAAACAGCAATTATCTTCAAACCGTTCCGTGAGAGAGTAATCACTTTTCCTTATCACTTCCCTACACTTTTTCTTCTTATTGACTGCTGGTTTTGCACTTTTTCTACCTCTAACTCTGTTGTCCTATTGCCCACCGAAATCGACAAAGAAAAAAGTCATCATCATGTTGTCAACTCTCCACGATTCCCCAGATAACAACAATGAAGTTGAGCTTCCAGAAGTTATTCATTTTTATAATAAAACAGAGGGAGGAGTGGATGTGTTCGATGCAATGGCTAAAAAATACTCTGTCCAAAGAAGAACCAAACGTTGGTCAATGTGCATTTTCTATGGGTTATTGAATGAAGTTGGTATTAACTCTTGGGTTCTCTACAAATGCTCAAAAGCAAATAATAAGCCTGACATAAAGCTTCGTCAGAGTTTTCTAAAAGAATTGGGAATGAATCTTATAGATGAACATTTGAAAATACGCCTACAAACACCAACTTTGAAGAGGGATATAAAGGAGAGTATAGCGGCGATTCTCAAGCAACCCATGCCTGTCGATTCTTTTGGGTCTGAACGTCACACACAGGGGCGTTGTGGTTTCTGTCCGAGAAACAGGGATCGGAAGAGCAAGACCAGGTGCACCAAGTGCAAAATTCCAATTTGCTTGGAACACCAAGTTAAAGTATGCCGAAAGTGCTCAAATTGAAGTGTAATGTAATATTTTAAGGCTGATTCGCGATCTCATAATGTCAATTAATATAAATAAAAGTATAATTTTCTACAACTGTTTTTATTTCTATACTTTACTAACTATTTTATTTTGGGGTGCCTTGTCACCCCTGTGTAGGAATACTGTATACGCCAGGCAGTGTAGGGTTTGAGGGTTAACTTCAGTGTAAAATGGTACTTCTTTACCATTAAATTTTGGTGTGATTAATTTGTTAAATCGTCGCTTTTTAATAAAGGATAATTTGACGGTTTTATCAGCGTTTACTGATAATCTGTTCCCTGTACTAATTATTTATGGTGCTTAGGGCTCTCGTATGATTAATGTTAAAGTACTTTGGCAAAAGCCTCTCGCAATAATCAGAAGGTCATCAGCATAACCCAGTGTGTCAATACATAGGTCTGATATTTTTTGCAATAGTTGGTCAACCACAAAAGTCCAAAGAAGGACAAAACACTTTCTTGTGGGCAGCCTTTTGTAGTTGCAATCTCAATCGAAGTTTGAGACAGCGCTATTTTTGCCTTTCTGTTTGAGAGCATTGAATTCGCCAATCTGGTGCTTGTAGGCTTAACATTTTTAGATGTTAGGCCCCCAATTAGCAGTGATGTAGGGCTACTGTGAAAGGCGCCCGCAATATCTAGAAAGGCACAAAGAGCTATTTCTTTACCCTTCAGTGCTTTTTTGACCCTGTCAACAACACTGATCAGAGCTGTTTCCGTAGCTTTGCCTTTGCGGTAACCATGCTGGTTGTATATCCATCTATAACCTTTTCCAATGTCTTAAGGAGAAAGGAAGGTAGTCTTATAAGTCTAAAAGACTTTCGTAAAACGTGGTCCTTTCTACATGCTTTAGGTAAAAATAGAACTTTGACAATTTTCCAATGCTATGTTTTATATCTTCATCCAAAACTAGCTCTAAAAATTTCCACCAGATAGGGAAGAAAGATATCGATACCCCTCTGTAGTTGGATGGAAATTATTCCATCCTACCCGATTGTTTAAATGGTTTAAATGGTTCAACAGCCCAATGCACCAGGTTTGACCTTATCTTTGCAGCCTCACACTAGTCCTCATTACAATGCCTTCGTAAGACTGAAATAATTCAAGGCAGAAGTCTTACGTGATTCTGGGAAATGGGTTGACGCTAGTTACTCCAATGTTTCTGTTTCACTATTAGTGAAGTTACCATCAGGATTATTAAGAAGCCTGATCTGATAAGGTTTAGCTTTCGATAGCATTTTGTGTAGTCATGAATGCGAGGCAAAGATTCAACTTCCTCGTATAGCTTCCTCCGCGAAGCTTTTTGGCTTTCCTAATTTCTTTATTATATTCAGTAAGGGCTGCACTACAAATATATCAATCTGGTTTTTTTAGTCCTATTAAATAGTTTTCAGGTCTTTTCCACAAGTTTTTTAGCTTAGTATTCCACCAAGAAACTTTGAACAGTGGTAGAGCCATGCGGCAGCTTTGCTGTTGCACGTATGGGCCGGCTCAAACCGGGGTGGTACCACGACCTCACAGAATACCGGCGTGAAGTGGAAGTTCTGCTTCCGCGTTTCGTCTGGTGAGTGCAGGTGGCCGGAGGCCCAAATCCCCCCCCCCCCCCCCCATCAACATGGTAGCGGAATTAAATAAAGATAGACTACCCCAGGAGGGTACCAGCACCCCTGGAGAATCCCTCGCT
Organism: Parnassius smintheus behrii; assembly: GCA_036936625.1. Taxonomy (NCBI): domain Eukaryota; kingdom Metazoa; phylum Arthropoda; class Insecta; order Lepidoptera; family Papilionidae; genus Parnassius; species Parnassius smintheus. The sequence goes on along the minus strand of JAUPFT010000030.1, from coordinate 9,605,505 downwards.
GAGCATCCACGACCATGTTTCTCCACTTCTGAGCGTGGGTGCTCAGGCTGCCCCGCGTATTCTGGGGGGGGCGAAATTCCGCTCAAGACTAAAACTGCTCGGGGCAAACGGAGCAACAAGACCAAGGCGACCCCTGCCACGCTGTCCGTGAATTTCTGCAATATCAGGGGACTTCACTCCAACCTAAACGCCGTCCACTACCATCTCGAGACGGCGAGGCCGGCTCTGCTCTTTCTGACCGAGACGCAGGTGTCCTCTCCGGCTGATGTTTCGTATCTCTCCTACCCGGGGTACAAACTGGAACACTCCTTTGTGCCTCGGGCTGGAGTTTGCGTTTACGTCAGAGAGGACATCTGTTCTCCACGCCTCGGCAGACTTGAAGGTTCGGACCTGTCCATCCTTTGGCTACGCGTAGACAGCGACGACCATCCGCGCGTCTACGGGTGCCTCTATAGGTCCCACAGCGGTAATGCCGAAACAGACCGACTCTTCGACCACGTCCAAATGGCTGCAGATTCGTTGCTACAGCAGATCCCCTCCGCAGAGATCGTGATCCTCGGCGACTTTAACGCCCATCACGCCGAATGGCTCGGTTCACGTTTAACCGATCATGCGGGGAGATCTGTTCATGATTTTGCCTTGGCATATGGTCTGACACAACTGGTTACTTCGCCTACGCGGATTCCAGATGTGGAGGATCATGCACCTTCCCTGTTGGACCTTCTGCTGACCTCTCACCCGGACGGATATCAGATTTCCGTCGACGCCCCTTTAGGCTCCTCGGACCATTGTCTGATCCGGAGTGTTGTGCCACTCACGCTGAAATCGCGGTTGCATTCTGCAGGCTGCCGCCGTGTTTGGCACTATAGGTCAGCCGATTGGGATGGGATGCGGTCTTTCTTTGCATCCTACCCTTGGGGGCGGGTTTGCTTCTCGCCGGATGATCCCAACGTTGTTGCGGATTCTGTTACTGATGTGGTACTTCAGGGTATGGAACTTTTTATTCCTTCCTCTGTGGTGCCCATTGGAGGCAAATCTCAGCCATGGTTTGGTCGCTTCTGTAAAATAGCATCATGCTATAAGCAGGAGTGCTACCAAGCCTGGGTTGATGCATCAGCGTCCCGAGATGTAAACACCAGCGCTCTAAAAAAGAAGTATAATTCCGCCTCTAGGTCCTTCAAAAGAGTCATTGCCAAGGCAAAGTCAGAGCACATAGGCAGAATTGGCGAGAAACTAGTTCGCCTTCCTTCTGGAACCCGTGCATTCTGGTCTCTCGCCAAGGCTGTCCAGGGGAATTTCTGTCAGCCATCTCTTCCATCTCTGCACAGGGAGGACGACTCACTGGCCCATACTGCAAAGGAGAAAGCCGATCCTCTAGGCTCCTTCTTTGCGTCTAACTCGACTCTCGATGACGGGGGGAGTACGCCGCCGACCATCCCGCGGTGTGAGTGCTCCATGCCGGAAGTGCAGTTCACACAGCGCTCGGTTCGCAAAGCACTCCTCTCCCTGGACATCCACAAGTCGAGTGGGCCTGACGGAATTCCCCCAATTGTGCTGAGGACGTGTGCTCCAGAGTTGGCACCGGTTTTAACGCGTCTTTTCCGGTACTCCTACTCCCTAGGCGTAGTCCCAAAATCGTGGAAGACGGCTTTCGTCCACCCGATCCCTAAAAAAGGCGACCGCTCAGACCCGTCCAACTACCGGCCAATCGCCATCACCTCCTTGTTCTCCAAAACAATGGAGTCCATTGTAAACTGCCAGCTCATGAGGTACCTTGAGGATCACCAGCTGATTAGTGACCGCCAATACGGTTTTCGCCGTTGTCGGTCAGCTGGTGATCTTCTGGTCTACCTCACTCACAGATGGGCGGAGGCAGTAGAGTTCAAGGGGGAGGCATTGGCCGTTAGTTTGGACATTGCGAAGGCCTTCGATCGGGTTTGGCACAAAGCGCTTCTTTCGAAGCTCCCTTCCTATGGGCTTCCCGAGAAATTGTGCAATTGGATCACCAGCTTTCTTGCAGATCGGAGCATCAAGGTCGTTGTAGACGGTGCAAGCTCCGATTGCAAGCCTATTAATGCTGGTGTTCCACAGGGCTGCGTGCTATCGCCAACGCTGTTTCTTCTGCATATCAATGATATGTTGCATACCCGTAACATTCATTGCTATGCAGATGACAGCACTGGTGATGCTCTTTACACCGGCCGAGCCAATATTTCTCGGGAAAACGTCTCCGAGTGCCGGGACAAACTTGTGTCTGAAGTCGAGTCTTTGCTGAACAGAGTCTCGGATTGGGGACGACTAAATCTAGTCCAGTTTAACCCCCAGAAGACACAAGTTTGCACGTTAACCGCTAAAAAGAACCCCTTTGTCGTATCCCCTCAGTTTCAAGGCACTCCCCTTGTTGCCTCAGCCAGTATCGGAATCCTCGGCGTCGACATATCGAGTGACGTGCAGTTTCGTGGTCACTTGGAAGGGAAGGCCAAATTGGCCTCTAAAAAGCTTGGCGTGCTCAGCAGAGCGGGACAGTATTTCATGCCGGCACACCGCCTGCAACTTTACAAGGCGCAGGTTCGGCCGCACATGGAATACTGTTCCCATCTCTGGGCTGGGGCTCCCCAGTACCAGCTCCTTCCACTTGACCGCATCCAGCGCAGAGCGGCTCGAATCGTCGACGACGGAGTGCTTTCCGATCGGCTCGATTCACTGGCGTTGCGAAGAGATGTTGCATCTCTTTGCGTATTTTATCGCATCTATCACGGGGAGTGCTCTGAGGAATTGTTCGGATTAATCCCAGCCGCCAAATTTCGTGAACGCACGACACGGCAAACGTCCCGATACCATCCACACAATCTGGATGCTTGGCGGTCCACCACTGTACGTTTCACAAGGAGTTTTCTTCCACGTACAACCTCTCTGTGGAATAGTTTATCATCGGCGATTTTTCCGGACCGATACGACCTGGGGACCTTCAAGAAAAGAGCTTACTCCTTTCTAAAGGGCCGGCAACGCACCCGCAATTCTCCTGGTGTTGCGGTTGATCATGGGCGGCGGTAGTCACTTAACATCAGGTGAGCCGCATGCTCGTTTGCCCCCTCTTCTATAAAAAAAAAAAAAAAAAAAAAAAACTTTTCGTGTTGAAGTCTTGGTTTTGATGGAACAACTGTCCTCGAAGGATTCACGGATACCTACGGTTACTATTTCTGCCGCTAACTTCAAAACTTCAATCGTTTTGTACTGTAGATATCCCGGGATGTCGCTTTTGGATCCCTAAAAACAATGTTTTCATACGTTGATGGTGCTCCAATCACAAACTTAATGTGTTTGTGATCAAACATCGAGTTTACACTATTAAATGCCTGTCATTTATCCACCTGGACATTTTATTTGTAGCAAAGTTTATGACTAAAACTTTTTGCCTAGTACGCGTTACGAAGGTTGGTACTCGTACACCCTAAGTATAGGCTTACCAGCGGGTAGGAGATAAGAAAATCATAAAGTAACTTCAGCTATTTCGTTGATTTTAATGCTTCTCCAGGCTGTGTGGTAAGCATTAACAATGGGCGAACTCCATCACTCGCTCTAACTCAATAGTAGGATCCGAGTTCTCTGCGGGAAGATAGGCTGAGCAAATGATTACTCTGGCACCTGTGCATCCCTTGAAATTTATGAAGGCTGTAACCGGGTCATCATTGCAGTACTCTGGAACAGCTAAAAGTTCAACATTTTATTTTAAATTATATAATTTCTGGGTCTACCGCCTTTAGTATTGACAAGATTCTTACCGTCAGCCGACAATCCCAGAACTTGGCCGTTGGCTACCCACGGCTCTTGTGTGAGGACGAGGTAAATATTGTCCTCTGCAAAGCAAACCTCCACCACGGCTGAAGCAGCTGCTGCATGGTGAATATTTGCCCGGAGGACCCTCGTCTTACCTCCTCTGGAGAGTTAGCTTCGCTGCGGGGCGGATAGGTAGTTCGCCCTCGGGTATTATCGAGAGCTCTGCCTCCGATCAGGGTTTCAGTTTTCTTATTTCACCCAAAATCTAGTCCTGGTTAGCCTTTTTCAGATATGTTACAAAAATCCAACAAGTTTGTGAGCGAAACCCGAAAATTTTCGTCCCATTCCCGGCTGCGCCCCATAGGTCGTCTTAGCGATGGCCTGTGTTAGTGCCCAGTGAACCAGCCGCATTTGCTCCACACTCGTAGGATTCGAATTGCAAATTTCTTCAGGCTCGGAGCCAGCTACGACACTGAAGCTGAGCTTCTTTTCCCTCGTTGCTAGCTTCACAGACTTCCTGGGTTGGTCTTTGGAGAAACTTCTTCGGATCGACTACGTTTTTTCGCCTTTGGAACTGGGTGAGGCTTGGGCAGATGAATTTCTTTCCGGGGCTTCTAGCAGAGAGGGAGGACCTCTTCGGGTGGGTACTATCTCAGCTGCAATCAGCCTTCGGTATCTCTTCCTTGCTGCTCCACTAAGCACGTAAGGCCTAGCAAAATTTTTCTTTTTCCTTCCCTGGTTCTTTTCCGATTGTGGTTCGGCTGCAGACGTACTCTCCACTTCAGGGCTCATCCCAGATTGGGGCGTAGTGTTTCAGGGTATTGGTGAGGCTAAAAGAGTCTCTTACAAACCTGTAAATAGCTACATTAGTATTTTTCATTTTTGTTTGCAAAATGTCGATTTTTGCCCCACAATTAGCTAGAAAAGTATTCGGTCACTTCGGGCAGAGCTGAACATGCTGAGGGAGGGGCTAAATACTACCCGAATCACCCTGGTCTCGGGTAGGCACCGTTTGCGACTGGACTCCCTCCAGCCACGCATCCATTGCCACGGTGCGCTTGACACCTTAGATTGAGTAAGGATAGGAAAAAGGGGACGGGATTAAGGGAAAGAAAAAGAGGATTGTCTGAGTATTTCTGTTTTGTCTGTGTCCTATTGAACCAAAATAAGTAACAGCTGCTAACCACGTTAAGGAAGAACTCCTCAGAATTGTCCTGGGACTCAAAACTACCTGCCTCTCCCCCAGAGCCATTCGCAAAACTGCTCACCGAACAGGAGAACAGAATAGGTGTTAATCTAGTCCTAGTGATAATTCGACTTCATTATTGTCTTTTTATCATGTCTACCGTCTCTACCAACACACATCCTAAAATTACAAGCTCATTCACTTGCTTGCAATTTCACATATACTTTTACTATCCCCTCTTTAAATTTCAATAATAAGTTACGATAAGATAAGGTTAATGAATAAAATAACATAATAGCAATAAATGAGCATAAGGTTAAGAGCAATGAGTGTGTACCTACCTTAAAAGTACATTCATCATTTTTCACGAGACAGTTTTTGAAACTAGGAAATTATCATATAACCCTCGGTTCACTTTTAGCTTCATTTAAAACTGAATGAAGTTTGGAGTCCATAAATATAATATTAAAGTTTAATTTGATTTTAATATAAGTTTGACAGATAAATGGAAGGATTTGTTGAAAACTTCTTATACGATTTTATGTTTCTAGTTATGTAGATATATAAGGGTAGGACGTAAGAAGATTATCCTTTTTTTAAATCAATGAATAAATTGTAAAAACTTTATCACAAGCTTTTATTAAACTTTACACTTTTTTTTACAACCCAATAGTCTGTCAATTTTTTATTTATTTTTAAAATGAAGGAATGAAAGGATACCACTGCACACGGCACGTACACCGCGTATTGGTCTAGTGTAGATGAGACTGAACGGGCATGCCAGGGAGTTGGTTTCATCCTTTCAGAAAGAATGGGTCAATGTGTAAAAGAGTATGAATGTGTAACCCCGAGGCTGCTATGGATACGAATGAAAGTGGGCTTAAAGAAGCTGTTCTTGCTAGGGGTGTACGCCCCAGATATGTCTAAGCCCACTTACATCCGAGAGCAGTTTTGGGACATGGTAAGGATGGTGTTGACAAAATGTAAGGAAAATGAAAATATTATTATGTTAGGAGACTTTAAAGGAAGGGTTGGGGTGAAGAGGTCTGGTTATGAAAGGATATTGGGAACGTTTGGTGATGAAAGTATAAATAAGAATGGTGATGACCTCCTCACCGTATGTGTGGAAAAGAATCTCCTTGTGATGAATACTTTTTTTCGTTATAAGAAGTATCACATGTATTCATGGGATATAGGTGATGATAGAAGCATGATAGATTTCGTAATTGTGGATGAAAGAATGAGGAGCGCAGTCGTAGATACAAGGGTTTACCGGGGGTCCAACGTAGGGACGGATCATTACTTGGTCTTATGTCGAATTAATGGTCTTTTCAAGCGTTGGCGGCATCGAACATCTGTGCCTATCACGTTAGCGTTACAGCGTATAAGAATAGAGAAGTTACAAGATAAAGACGTGAAAGAGAAGTATAAATGCAGACTGAGAGAAAATATTAGGTGTTTGAATGAGTTACGTATGAATGGTTTAGACTTGAATACTGTGTGGGATAATATTAAGAATGATTTGGTGGATGCAGGCACCGAAATATGTGGTGTAAGTAAGAGAACAAATGAAAAGAAAAGGAATACGTTGTGGTGGGATGATGAGGTACGGGTGGAAGTTGAATCAAAGAAGAAAGTATGGTTAGACTTAAAATCAAAGAAGAAAGTATGGTTTGAACTAAAACTGGTAATTCTGGTGGTACGAATGATGACATTGAAAGAAAAAAGGCAGAATTTAGACGTCTAAATAAGAGAGTAAAAGAAGTAGTTGAAAAGAAAAAGAAAGAAAGAACGGTTAAGAATGATAGAAGGATATCTGATAATTTCCAGGCTAATATAAAATGTTCTGGAAACTCGTAAGAACTGCCAGGGGAAATACAAAACAGCCTACAATTAATGCTACAAGAGACGAGAATGGATGTATTCTGAATAATGAAGTTTCGAATTTTAACAGGTGGAAGGAATACTTTGAAAGCTTGTTTATGAGTGAAGAGTGGTCTGAATTAAATGAACAAGTAATTCCGAAAGATGTGGAAAGGGGTATGGATGTGGCCGTGAAAGGAAAAGGGGAGATCTCCCGCCGGGCAATGTGTTCTGCCCGGGGAGCGGCCAACACTCCGTGTGATAGTTCGGAGATGTTCTATATATGCTGTTTATGATTCGGAATGTTGATAGCATGATTTAAGCTTCGGTGTGTTTCGCTTGCGGCGCGACGACAGCGCCGCCACATCACCCCCCTGCCCAGACCGGAGGTCGATAGTGCAGTCCGATTGCCGGTGTGTCCTTTTAATGCCGGTGGGGAACGCATGCTGTGTGCGTAAGGGCAAGTGACACCGGTGCGAATGATATCCTTATCATATCACGACGAGTAAATGCAGGGATTAGAGTGAATGGGGCACTACACTATATTGTGAAGAACCAGAATGTATCAAAAAAGGCACGTATGGTAATTCATAATGCTGTGTTAGTCCCTACTTTAATGTATGGTAGTGAAAGCTGGGTGTGGCAGAAGAAGCATGGAAGTAGAATACATGCTGTAGAAGTGCGGTCTTTAAGGAGTATGCTAGGGTTGAATCTGAATGACAGGGTGAGAAATTTCGTGATAAGAAATAATTATGGTATGCAAGATGATATTGTGACCAGGATTAAGAAAGGAATGCTTCGGTGGTTTGGTCACGTAGAAAGAATGAATGAAGAAAGAGTGACAAAGCAAATTTATATGGCATATGTGAATGGAAGAGTCGGGAAGGGACGCCCCAGAAAAAAGTTTATCGACCAAATTGGCGATATTTTGAAAATGGGCCACGTTAAAAGTACCCGTAACCGACGAGCATGTATGCGTAGATATATGGATGTAAAGGAGGCGAAAAGGTATGTCAGGATCGTGTCAAATGGAAGTCCGTAGTCTCTGCCTACCCCTCTGGGTGACAGGCGTGAGTGTTTATGTCTGTTATGTATTTTTAAAACGTTTGACCCACACTAGGATTTTCTCCTGTATCGTGGAGGCAGTATACACACATAAATTGCACAAGGACAATTATT
>JAUPFT010000030.1:9507500-9587500 GCA_036936625.1 Parnassius smintheus behrii | reverse complement strand
CGTATTGACGGGTGCAGCTGCTCCGGAGCTCCCTGTCATTCCTCCCCTTTCTCTCCTTCCATTCGCATTCTCTATTCTGTCATTCTCTGTTCTTTCGTCTTGCATCAATGCCTCTTCATTCTTATTCTCTAACGCTCTTTCCTGCACATTCACATGCCATTCATTCTCGTCATTTTCACACTCTACGGCACTCCTCCTATCAATTTCATCACACATTACCAAATCTTCATCATCATCATCCTCAAACATATTTCGCTGATCCCGGATATGCACGTTTCGTGAATTGCGGGCTGCTTGGCGAAGACGAACAAAGTCCGAGATATCAATGTCACCTTCACCGTCCTCTTCATCGTCATCGTTTTCGCCGTCGCTGCCTGAGTCCTGAAGAATTGCCGCAATTCCTTTCAGGTTCAGGGCGCGACGGCACCTTTTCTTACCACCCGCAGCCTCAAGAACTAACGATGACGGCGATGCCATTGTCGGGGTGGAGGCAGGTATCCAAGGCTAAAAAGAATAAAGCACATTAGGATACCATATTTTTACGGAAATATAAAAACGCAGAACTTGGTCTTTTTGCGAAGTACTTACACGAATGCGTTTCTAATAAATAAAAAAAAACATGTATTATATACAAAATAAATTCCTCAAAATCGGTTAGTGGAGCTGAACAAAAATTCTTAGCCTTGTAAGTTCTCATCCTATTATATAATATAAAAAACTATATACATATATATATATATATATATATATATATATATATATATATATATATATATATATATATATATATATATATATATATATATATATATATAACCTCTCAACTGCGGATGTCCAAGACTTGGACCATCCATTAACTGCGGGCGTCCAAGTGTTAGACATTTTTTACCCGCTCTTTTAATGAAGTAACTTCACTTTAAAGTTTATTTAGTATTAACTATGCACACATCTTTATAACAAGTAATTAATAGTAAGGTTAAAGCCCCACCCCCAGACTCTCAACCACCCCCAGCAAACACAATCCTCCAAGACACCTCTCCATTTCACGGACAACAAATTGTAGGCATAAAGCCTACTTCATAATTCTTATATAGACGACCTTCTTTAAAATATATCCTGGTCACGGCACCAAATTGTAACGATCCCCCCCCCCCTCTATATAATAAAATTTTATAATATTAAAAATATCCCCTTTTCAATAACATTATATATATATGTGACCAGGATTAATAAACTATGTTTAGATCTTTCTAAAATGATCTCTCTAAAGGTTTAATAATAGGCCGTTTGTAATCTTTTGGCGTGATCGTCTTAGTTAGGACCCTTATTTACGTTGTGTTTGTTTGTAACTTAGTTCTTTTAGGTGTCTTTTGGAAGAATGAATATTCACTAGAGCAATTGAAAGCTGTTGGTAGTGCCTAATAAGCTAAGTGAACCCCGTTCACGAAGACAGGGCTCGAAAAAGGTTAAGAACATAAAACGTCCCTATTCCACTTGTATCAGGTTTACATTATTAATTTATTATTATTTATCCCTTCCCGCTTGGAAAAGGCTCACAATATATTTATACAAAAATACCCGATACAAGGGCTTCGCTCTCCTACATTTATTTAAAAAAATGTAGGGGAGGTACACGGCCCCACACACGCCGTGCACGGTGAGCGCCAACCATTTTGATGCACTCCCCCCGAAGGGAACGCTAATTTGGGAACTGGACCGTAGTCCACAGCAAAATAACTGGCGAACCATTAAAAGAGGCTTGGCCCCTTGTTAGTGCGTAAGCACAAACATCGACCGAAGTCGCGCATGTCAATGCGTGTAAACGCCATACAGAATACGAACGAATCCAGCCAAAGTGAATGTACGTCACACGGTTTAGGCAAATAGGCACACTGGCCGTAAACCCTCCGTGAGCGCCACCACCTGCCAGACCGCCGCTCCTGCAGACGTGATGTAAGTGTATGGCATCACCACCAATTGCATGATCAGCACGGCTACTAGCCGCAGAGCGTGTCATGAGACTACTGCTCACCTCAAGGGAATGGGGTCCCACGTTGTGCGGCTTTCGGCCGCAGCCTTGAGAGTCTCCTCAGATCCTCCCGCCAGCTACCACCCGCATGAGGTCGACACATATGCTCCACCAACCAATACAACGGCAGATATAGCCAAAAGGCAGTTATAAGATAAGAGTAATAATTCGCCATCAGAAAGGGTTTGTGTCACTGACGTTGAGTAAATGCATTTTCGATCATGTTTGTCTCACCCACCAACAAGTTGCCTTCAATCATTCAAAGGTGGGAAAGTTACAGAGAAATAATATTATGTTGTTATATAAAACATCGTGGAGGGCAGACAGTCTGCAGCCCCGCAATGAAGGGACCCGACTTGGGCAAAGCTACTTAGGTGTGAGTCAAACCAAGACGCAGAGAGCGCCATTGAGAATAGCGTCCCACCAAACAACCATCACAGAGAAGTAATGCTGCAGAACGCAACAAGCATCAATACGACTATCGTCGGGCTTACACCATTCCAAGGTCCCCCATACATCCCAGCAAACATCACCACCCGTATACCTCCATCGACCAGAACCACAGAGAGCGTCGAATCAGGCGCAGCACACCCGTAGATCCATCACAAGACGCAATACCGCCAGTAGTAGTAAGCATCAATGCAACTATCATACGGATGGCGCCCCCTCACAACACACCCAACATGATCCCTATCGACTTTGGTAACAAAGTTGGTATTGTTGTTATATTAAAAATATCACCAACGTATCATAGTAGCACGCTACTAAGACGCCAATGAACAAAACTCCACGTATCATAGCGCTAATGCACTAAGACATGAAGTTGAGTATGCCTGTTACACTTAAAAGTGCTACCAAACACACTCAACATCCCCATCCGAAAGATAGACGACGCATCGCTATGCGCTACGACGCCGCCCACAAACGGTATGGGTGTGCGATGTCCACGGGAAAGCCGTATTGCTACAACAAACCCGCTTACCACCGACACTAAGATGTTAATTGTATACCTCCATCGACCAGAACAACAGGAATGCGTCGAATCAGGCGCAGCACACCCGCAGATCCATCACAAGACGCAATACCGCATGTAGCAGTAAGCATCAATGCAACTATCATACGGGCGGCGCACCCTCATAACACACCCACATGACTCCTATCGACTTTGGCAACAAAGTTAGTATTGTTGTTATATAAAAAATATCACTAACGTATCATAGTAGCACGCTACTAAGACGTCAATGAACAAAACTCCACGTATCATAGCGCTAATGCACTAAGACATGAAGTTGAGTATGCCCGTTACACTTAAAAGTGCTACCAAACACACTCATCATCCCAATCCGAAATATAGACGACGCTTCGCTATGCGCTACTACGCCGCCCACAAACGGTATGGGTGTGCGATGTCCACGGGAAAGCCGTATTGCTACAACAAACCCGCTTACCACCGACACTAAGATGTTAATTGTATACCTCCATCGACCAGAACAACAGGAATGCGTCGAATCAGGCGCAGCACACCCGCAGATCCATCACAAGACGCAATACCGCATGTAGCAGTAAGCATCAATGCAACTATCATACGGGCGGCGCACCCTCACAACACACCCACATGACTCCTATCGACTTTGGCAACAAAGTTAGTATTGTTGTTATATAAAAAATATCACTAACGTATCATAGTAGCACGCTACTAAGACGTCAATGAACAAAACTCCACGTATCATAGCGCTAATGCACTAAGACATGAAGTTGAGTATGCCCGTTACACTTAAAAGTGCTACCAAACACACTCATCATCCCCATCCGAAAGATAGACGACGCTTCGCTATGCGCTACTACGTTGCCCACAAACGGTATGGGTGTGCGATGTCCACAGGAAAGCCGTATTGCTACAACAAACCCGCTTACCACCGGCACTAAGATGATATGTCTAGGACACATCGGTTAGCGAGTCCAAGTTTACCTCGGACCAATTGCTCGTGAAGCAGCACACACGCCACCATAATATTCCCTTTCAAGTCCCTAATAAGGACTAGTCATTTTGCTACAGTACTAGGAGCAGTCAGTCACCCGACCACCCCATACAATGCTTATGCATCAAGGAGACCTCCTATACTATTGCTTTTGTATCATAGACCTTACTTTCATAAGTCATGTATATATAGGATTCGAACCCATGACCCTACTATTGTAATGCATATTAATCATAGAGACCTTCTATAGTATTGCTTTTGAATCATAGACCTTACTTTCATAAGTCATTCATATATAGGATTCGAACCCATGACCCTACTATTGTAATGCATATTAATCACAGAGACCTTCTATAGTATTGCTTTTGAATCATAGACCTTACTTTCATAAGTCATTCATATATAGGGTTCGAACCCACGACCCTACTATTGTAATGCATATTAATCACAGAGACCTTCTATAGTATTGCTTTTGAATCATAGACCTTACTTTCATAAGTCATTCCTATATAGGATTCGAACCCACGACCCTACTATTGTAATGCATATTAATCACAGAGACCTTCTATAGTATTGCTTTTGAATCATAGACCTCACTTTCATAAGTCATTCATATATAGGGTTCGAACCCACGACCCTACTATTGTAATGCAAATTCATCATGGAGACCTTCTATAGTATTGCTTTTGTATCATTGAGTTTAATATCATAAGTCCCTAATATAGGACTATCATTGTGCTACAGTACTTCAGGCAGTCAGGCTCCCGACCACCCCATATATATGTACAACTGCAGGTATGTATCTCCGGCACCTCATCCATACAAGACGTCTATACGTGAACACCTTCCATAACTTAGGAAAATTTTCTTTAATACATGAACTCCTTCAACAACTTAGAAAATTTCATCTATACGTGAACTCCTTCCACAACTTAGAAAAATTTTCTTTTATACACGAACACCTCCCATGACTTAAACAATTTTTAACAAATTTCCTAGTTATCTTATAAACGTTATTTAACTTAATTTTATAATATTTTTTGACTTGTATTTCTATTATTTATTTTATTTTAAATATTTTTACAAGTTTTTTATAATAAATTTACCTATTACAAGAAACAATAATTTTGCCTTTAATTTGCTATGTTTTTGGGATAATGTCTGAAATATATTAACTTTATGTTTATTAATTTAACTTTATTGCTTAATATATATGTTTTAAAACTATTTTTGACGCCCCTTTATATTGAATTTAATTATTAATAATAATATTGAGCCGTCACACTAGCTAAGAGCTCATGTAGTTCTGATAAAATACGTTTTGCACCGACGTAGTTCGTACCGTTATCCGAATACAATTTACTTACAGGGCCACGGCGGGAAAGAAATCTTTTAAATGCACCCATAAAGCCTGCTGTGCTTAGATCACCAACGAGTTCTATATGCACCGCTCGAGTAGTTGGACATCCAAAAATGCAGACGTAAGCCTTTGTGGATCTTATACCACGCCCGCGAGTGAGCGTGACCTTAAACGGACCAGCAAAATCAGACCCGGTGTGCGCGAAGGGCTTTACCGATTGTATTACTCTACAAGATCTAAGTTCCGCCATTTCCGGAAATGACGGCTTGGGGCGTGCTCGAAAGGAAGCTATACATCTGTGCACGCGATTGCGTATTAAACTACGTGCAGAAAGAATCCAATAATTCTGACGCAAAATCGACATCAACAAGTCGAGGCCAGCGTGCGAGTTCAATTTATGATGGTAATCGACTAATAAGTTCATGATATGGTCTTCACGCGGTAAAACTATAGGGTGCCGTTGGTCAAAACTCAATTGCGAGTTGGACAAGCGTCCACCTACCCTTACAATCCCATCCTGTAAAAATGGCTTAAGGCGTTGAAAGGCGCGACTACAAGCTCTATTCGATTGTAATCTTGTAATTTCTTTAGAGAAGTGCGCACGTTGAAGTTCACGTAATACTAGCGACTCGGCATAGTTGTAATCGGATGCTAAGACATACGAACGTCGCGGTAAAAGCTTCGAGAATCGACAAACGAAAATTACGCTACGCAATAATTTCGACCAAGAGGACAAGCGGTTCGCCAAGGCAATGATTGGAGACACCTCGCTCGAAACGTTCGCCACTAGAGCGTATCTCTTCTCTTCCGGCGGTTGTGACACTGACGAAGGTTCGAAATCGGTTATTGGCCATTGCGAGGGATCCAAGTGAACCCAAGCAGGTCCGTGGAACCGAAGCGGGTGGTCCATTATTTGCGTCGGGGTGAGTCCACGGGATAGACAATCGGCGGGGTTTTCCGTACCGGACACGTGATAAAAGTTCCGCGTTTCTAACTCGTCTTGTATCTTGGCCACTCGGTTCGCGACAAACGTATCCCAACAGTGGGGTGAAGAATGAACCCAGCATAAGGCGACGGTAGAGTCGGAAAAGGCAAATATCCTTTCTATGTGAACTCTATCCCTACATGCGCTGATAACTGCGGTAATAAGCTTGGTGAGTACTAATATTGCGCAAAGCTCTAAGCGCGCTAGAGAGACAACCTTACGGGGGGAGACTCTTGACTTAGAACTAATGAGGCTAATCGAATATCTACCATTATTCTGGACGTGGAAATATACAACGCCCCCGTAAGCCTTCTCGCTGGCGTCTGCAAACCCAACGACCGTTATGACGCTATTTCTATCTACGTTTATATGACGCGGTATTTTAATTTCTCTTAGTAAAGGAAGTTCCCCTCTAAAACGCTGCCACAACCGAACAATGCTGTCAGGCGGCGAGTCATCCCAATCGCATTCAAATAACCAAAGTTGTTTAATCAAAAGCTTAGCGTATAATACCACCGGAGCTACGAAACCCATGACGTCCCATAATCTAGCAACGCATGACAGTATTGTGCGCTTTGTGCATTTCTCTACGGGCGGATTTACCTTAAGGCTAAACACGTCGGACTTTTGTGACCAACACAGACCGAGCACCTTGTGTGTATCAGAATCATCGAATTCCTTTACCGCCGAAAGACGTTGTGATAGTGGGATTGTATCTAAAACCGGACGCGAATTACTAGTCCACTTCACAAGATCGAATTGACCCGACTTCATGAGCTTTATAACCTCGGCGGTGGTTAGGGTGGCCTCCTTCACGCTATCGACCGAGTACACAAAATCATCCATATATAATCCGCTCTCAATTGCCCTCTTAGCTTTAGGATAAGAGGGACCTTCATCATGAGCGAGCTGTCTCACCGTGCGTAACGCATGAAATGAGCTTGACTTTAAACCAAAACAAACGCGGTTAAATTCAAACACCATTAGAGGTTCCTTTGGGTTGAAACGATATAAAATGCGTTGGAATCTACGGTCGCATTCACGGACCCCTATGCAAAGAAACATTTGACGAATATCGGCGGATAGTGCTATACTAAACAAACGAAAATTGGCTATTATATTAAATAAACTGCCCTGTAAATTTTGCCCACTATAGAGGATATCGTTAAGCGACAGGTGAGTGCTAGTTTTAGCACTAGCGTCGAGCACTACACGTAACTTAGATGTAAGTTTGTCCTCCCTAATGACTCCGTGGTGTGGTATGAAATACGACGGTGTGTCTTCGTAGTTATCTAATTTCGAAGCCACAAGTGATATGTAACCTTCTCTTATATATTCGTTAATGACGCCGTCGTAAGCTTCCTTTAACTGGGGTGAAGCGAGCATCCTACGCTCCAAGCTGTAGAAACGTTTTTCCGCCATTTGACGCGAATCGCCGAGAGATAAAACATCTCCTTTAAAGGGTAGCGCTACACTATATCTACCGTCGCGATCACGAACGGTCGTGCGGACGTAAATTTCCTCGCATAATCTGTCATTTGAGCTAGCTATGGGTGAGACGTTCACCTCCTCCATCTCCCAAAATTTGCGGACTAACGACTCGAGCGGTTCGACAGCCATACCACAATAAGAGGTTGCCGAAATACTATCTATGATGGGGGCGGAGCCAATGATAACATAGCCCAATACGGTTTCCAGTGCGTAAGGCGCGGTATGCGAGGAGTTGCCCCTGACCTTATTGTTTAACAAAAGATGAGGGAAAAGCGATGCTCCAATGAGCATGTCTATGTTTCCAGGAACGGCGTAAATGTCGTCTGCTAGAGTCAAATTTTTAAATTCAATCATTGCCGAGGTGTCAACCGAAACGGTTGGCAACCGTTCAGTGACCCTAGCTACTACTAGTGCATTTATATCAAAGTTAACATTACGATCTATCCGAGAATAAAATTTTAAATTTATATATCCCTGGGTAGCTTTACTAGTACCTCCGATGCCTTTAACTACAGGACATGAAAGTGACCTATTTATTACTAAGCCTAAGCGCTGACAACATTGTCGCGTTATAAAGCTATTTTGGGCTCCGCTGTCCAGCAGTGCACGGACGCTTTGTTCGTTTCCACGCGAATCCCTAACCAAAATACGCGCCGTACCCAGTAACACGGTTGAAGGAGGTTGTGCTCCCATATTTGCCAATGAGCACAGAGCGACATCACCAGGTCGACCGCTAGAATCGTTGACCTTAGTAGGGGTGAATTCCTTGTCCGCATTACTTGACGCCGCTATGTTGCTATTTTCAAAATGTAATAGCGTGTGATGTTTCCTGGCGTACTTGCTACATACGGAACTCGAATTGCATTTTGCAACTAAATGCTTATCGCTTAAGCAGTTCAAACATAGGTTGTTTGTCTTTACTAATTTATAACGTTCGCTTGGTGAATATTTACGAAAAGTCGCACAATTATATAAATTACCGTGTTTATCTTTACATACGATACAAGTATGCTGAAGTGATGTTGACGTAGCGGTTACGTAAGTTAACGTCCCTGCTATTTTAGATGGTTGAGTCTGTCTACGGTCGACGCACCTTTTAATCTCCTGTTTAACGTTCGGAGAGCGCTGCATCACCTTTATTTGATCTCGCACGAATGATGCTAATGAATGAAAGGAAGGTATCTCGGAGCTACGATGCTCCATTTCAAACGCACGCACGGTGTCGGGGTCTAATTTCTTTAGTGCAATATGGAGAAACACCACGTTCATAATGTCATTAAATTTCAAATTCTTAAGTGCAGCTACCGATGCCACAAATTTATCTAGAAACTGCTCTAAGCCGTTGATGTTCGCGGATCATATAGGTTTAAGATCGAATATCTGGTTCAAATATTCGGAAGCTAACATTCTCTTATCTTCATATTTAGTTTTAAGCGTTTCGAATATTAACAAGTTATTGTTTGCTGTAGGTGTAAAACCCGAGCAGATCGACTGTGCCCTGCCACTAAGTTTACTAATTAAGTAATATAATTTTTCAGGATCCGATTACGATGGGTTATTGTGTATATTGTTTTGAAAACTACTGAAGAAGAAGGGCCACGTCTTAATATCACCATTGAATACCGGAATATCTATTGGCGGCAACCTAATTGGGTCACGTGGACGTACCTGTATTTCCGGCTTTGCTTCTTTTTGAGATTGTAGGAGTTTTGCAGTTCTTTTCACGCGACACAATATATCTTCGAATGCCAGCAGCGGTTGGTACTTCACTATGTATTTCGGGTCGATTTGTAATTCCAAATGATTAATTTGGTCTAATATTCTTTCGTAATCCGTCCGAAAAGAATCCACCGTTTCGATTTCATTTAAAAAGGTTTCCCGCACTGCTTCTACATTAATGTTCTTTATATGATCACATATATTTTGCATACGCGAAAAAAGTATGTCCCTCTTGGCATAAAGCGTTTTAATTTTGATTTCATTTCCACTAACTGCCAGTTTAAATTATTATAATAAAGTTATATTAATCACAATTAATCTCACAACGCACAAACAATGAAGGATGGACACTCGGTATGCCGTATTACGTAATTAAATCGAACACCTGTTACAGCGAGTCGAGGTGACGCGTTGTTCGCTAAACTCAATATTTTTTTATCAAAATTGTGGGGTAAGCGTACGAAATGGTTGCGATTACGCTATTTCAATTATTTAATAAGCTTTAAATTTAACCAAATACGAGCGCTATAAAATGAATAATTCTGTTTGCGAGTACCTAATCAAAATTTAAATTTAAACGAACACTATTTAAGTCTATTCCATAAATTAAAGTGCATTATCTAAATAATTAATTTAATAATTCGACCAGAAAATGGTTGGACGACTACTAAAACCAGTCCAAATCTGGCTCGAAGGACCATAAAATGGTGTAGCCACGTGTCTAAGGTTGCCGAAGTCTAGTTCCTCGGTCGAACCTTAAACCTATTACGTGAGATATTAATCTAAGTGGACTGTATCTACTAAATGGTTCTACGCTTATATAACGCCGACTATAGCGCGCGATACAATGCACTCGCTCTTCCCTTGAATGAACTATTACTATGCCAAATCGATGAAGGAATTCTGCCTGATTAGGAAAACACAAAATTGGAGCGAGTTAAAACAATTATATCAAGCAGGCAGTATTATTAGGAATATTGACTCACCGGGGTTTCTTCTATTCTGTTAAGCACTATAGCTGCGACTTCTGGAACTTCTTCTGGAACACTCTGGAGAGAGGCGGTTCGCAACTATATCTCACACGAGGTGAGGCGGGTTTCCTGGAGCTCGATTGCCTCCAGGCTAAAGCGGTTTCTACTAGCGGTGTGGTTTCAACGACGAGCGCGGCGGGAAGAGACTGCGCGTCGGTTGCGCGTGCCTTTTATATCTTCGGTTCCGATGATTACGTGACATTCTAGAATCATCTTCTGTTCCCTCCCACCCCACCACCCCGATTTGTCGATAGGAGGGTATGAATGATATCGTTTGGAAAGGGATAACGATTCGGCAAGTCCTACCGTCAAATATAAATAAATACGAATGGGTTTCCGCGCAACCATATATATTAGCTGTGTTCTATTTAGATGGTCAAACAGTAAACAATTTCAGTACAAAGCGCAAGATAGCCGTCATTTTGAAACAAATACGATTACTTATGCTCCCTGGGCAGCTCTTGCCAAAAATGGGGAAGATAGCTTTGCAGAATATTCAAACGTCTTTGGCGTCTTAGGTTCACCGGTAACTAAAATAGGCATAATTTTTATGTAAAATTCCACTTCAAAGTTTATTTTGCATTGGTACTTTTTTACAGAAGAGGGTGCAAACGAGCACGCGGCTTACCTGATGGTAAGTGAATACCGCCAATCATGAACAACCACAACAAAAAGAGAATTGCAGATTTGTCGCCGGCCACTTGAAAAGGTGTAAGCTCTTTTCTTGAAGGTACCTAAGTCGTATCGGTCTGGAAAAATCTCTGGTGGTAAGAAATTCGACAGAGATGTTGTACGAGGAAGAAAACTCCTAGGACAACGCACAGTAGTGCACCGCCAACCATCCAGGTGAGGATGGTATCTTCAATTTTGAAGCGATGTGCGTTCATGAAATTTGGCGGCTGGGATTAATCCGAACAATACCTCAGAGTACTCCCCTTGGTAGATGCGAAAGAAAACGCAAAGGGTTGCAACATACCTACGCAGCGCCAGTAAATCGAACCGATCAGAAAGAACTTGGTTGTTGACGATTAGAACTGCTCTGGGCTGGATGCAGTCAAGTGGAAGGAGCTGTCACTAGGGTGCCCCGGCCCACAGATAAGAAAATTATTCCATGTGAGGCCGAACTTGCGCTTAGTAAAGTTGCAAGCGATGTGCCGGCATGAAATACTGTCTCCCTCTGCTAAGAACGCCATGGTTTTTAGAGTCCCTTCCCCTCCAAGTAGCCATGAAACCGCACACTATTTGATATGTCCATGCCAAGGATTCCCATGCTGGCTTAAATAGCGAGAGAGCCTGGAAACTGAGGAGATATGACAAAGGGGTTCTTTATTGTAGTAAAAAGCAATCTGGAAACGCAAGAAGATTCTGGGGATTGAAATGCTAGTCCATTTCAATCCCCAGAGTCTTGTTGCGTTTTTGGTTTTGCGTATTTGGTCGCCCCCAATCCGACACTTTGATCAGCAAAGACTCGACGTCTTTGCTGATCAAAATGGCGTCACCTTTTTACATGCATTTGTTTATTTCCAGTCGTATCTTCATATCGGTATCCGTTCCCAGGTTGGATAGATAACTTAAACGGTCCAAGCGGTGTCATAGCCATTGCAAGGAAAGGTTTGCTCCACGTGTTCTCCGTGAAGGAATCAACAAGCGCCAACATGCTGCGTGTTAACATCGCCATCGACACGCTGATTGTCGCCGCTCGGGAGAAGTCTCTTGGCAAGTAAGTTTCTGCTTCTAGTCCTGAAGAGCTCATGCGGTGATAACGTTAGTATTCTTTTTAAGAAATAAAAATGGTTGTCTGTAAAGTCGGTTTACGGACGATTGTTTAACGTGACAACGTCATAACAAAACGTTGATAAAATTATTGCATACTTTTTTGAATAAAATTGAATTATTTTAATTAAATTATCACTATTTTGTATGGATACAAAGAAGGAGTGAAATGAAATCTACATTTGCTTGAGCGATTGGCTTGTGCCGCAAGCTGATCGTGCCCATCGCTTGTACGTGACGCGCTCTCGTTCCGATCGTGCTTGGTTTGGCTGGAGCGTAAGGGGTCAATGAGACATCATTTTTTGTGCATGCAGTCGGCGTTCTGTTGACGTTGATGTTTGATGTTTCCTGCAAATAAAAATAAAGATAAAAAACACATAAAATAAAACTAAATGGATATGTAAAGGACTAAGGATTAGCTGCAAAAGCTAGCTGAAAAAATTACTTCGATATAAATATTTTATGAACAAAGACATATTTAGTAAACGTATCTATGTAAATTATTTAAAAATCACCATTTAACACCAGCATAAATAAGTGCGAAACTTCGTGGACAATTGTAAATAATGAAATAGGTAATAATTCAAAAAATACTGATATTATTCATATAAAAGATAAAAATGCAATTTTAAGTGACCCAACTGATATAGCATATAACCTCAATAACTTTTTTATTAACACCACTTACAAGAATAATATCAGTAATAATATAATTAATTATAATAAACTTAAAACTAATTCAACACAGTTCAAGTCAATGTATCTAAGAGAAATGTCAGAAAAAGAAGTCAGAAATGTACTCATATCTCTTAGTAACATAAAAACAACTGGCTGTTATGGAATATGTACCAATATTATTAAAATTTCCATCGATAGTTTCATAAAAACACTAACACATCCTATAAATCTATCTTTTTCAACAAGTACTTTCCCAGAAAAGCTTAAAGTATCAGTAATTAAACCGTTGCTTAAGAAAGGCGAAAAAGATGATGTTAATAATTACAGACCTATTGCATTAACATCAATTTTTTTTAAATATTCGAAAAGTGCATGTTCTTGCGCCACACTAATTTGTCCACAATAATTTGGTTTTCAGAAAAACAAATCTACATAATTGACACATACATTAATTAAATCCATCTTAGAAAAATGTAAATAAGACATATCTAACTACTGTTTTGATTTTTGATCAAAGTAAGGCTTTCGATTTCGTAGACCATAAAAATCTTCTTAAAAAACTGGAAAATATGGGCAGTCGAGGGATTCCTTTGCAGTGGCTCGAATTTTATTTGAGAAACAGAAAACAAAATGTAGAAATAAAAAATATCAATAACCAGAATGAACTGACTTCTTATTATTCAGATTTTAGGAACAACAACTTTGTTGTCCCTCAAGAAAGAATTCTTGGGCCCTTGCTTTTTATTTTATATATCAATGACATTCCATATATAACTACATTTAAATGTTCTATGTTTGCAAACGATATATTAATAGAAATTGTTACTAACCAAAGCAAACATTAAATCACAAAACATGAATTTGAAATAAATGACCCAATCAAATCTGTAATAGAATGGTTAAATCTAACAATTTAAAAGTTAATCTTACCAAAACTCATAATATATATTTGATAGTTTGAAGAAGTTTAAGCTTGACATGTATTACATCGGAACCAAAATTGAAAGAATGACGCAAACTAAATTTCTTGGCTTAGTGATTGATAGAAACCTTAATTGGGAGGCTCGTATTAAGTCAGTGTGCGATAGACTAAATAAATTTGTATATGCTTTAAGGTATATTAGAAAAGTCACTAACATAAATATAGCCCTCTCGGTTTATCATTTTTATGGAGTTTCAATTCTGCGTTACATGTTAATTATCTAAGGAAACGGTTCTCAATTAAACAAAGTCTTTAATTAACACCTATTCCTGTCCGGCGAGCAGCTTGGCGTATGGCTCTGGGGGAGAGCGCAAGTCAAGTTGAACCCCAGGGAAAGTCTAAAGAGTTCTCTTTCACATGGTTGCCGCCTGTTATTTGGTATAGTTCAATAGGAAACAGACAAAACAGAAATACTCGAACGATCCCCTTTTTCTTTTCTTTTATCCCACCCCCTTTTTCTATCGTAATCGGGGGTGACCGAGTATTTCCCTAGCTAATCATGAGAACAAAATAGACGAAACCGACATTTTGAAAAAGATAATGAAAAATCTGCTTTAATGGAGCTAGCAGTAGGTTTGAAAGAGGCTCTTTTAGCCTCACCAGCACCCTGCGACATTGCGACAAAACCTGGGACGAGCCGTGAAGTGAAGGGCACGAGGGGAAAGAAAGAGTTCTAGGCCTTATAAGGTTAGTGGGGCAGCAAATGAAAGGTATCGAAGGCTGATAGCAGCTGTGATAGAAGTCGAAGAGGCTTTCTCTCTCTGCCAGAAGCCCTGGGTTGAAATTCCTCTGTCCAAGCCTCCTCCAGTTCCGAAGGCGAAAAACACCGTCGGTCTGAGGGAGAGTCCCCTAAAAACAGCCCAGGAAGTCTGTGAAGCTGACACACTCTCATAGGATTCGCAACTCGAATCCTATGAGTGTGGAGCAGATGCGGCTAGTCCACCAGGCACTAACACAGGCCATCGCTAAGACGGCCTGTGAGGCCCAACCGGGAATGGGTCCAAAATTTTCGGGGTTCACCCACATGCCAGGTTGGATTCCGGTAACGTGCCTGAATAAGGCAAGCCAGGACTGGATTGTGGGTAAAATCAAACAACTGAAGCCGTGGCTGGAGGCAGAGCTTTCTGTAATACCCGAGGGTGAACTGCCTAAATCTCAGCTGGGTATTACGTCAGTCGAAGCCGACTCTTCAGAGGAGGCGGCTGTGCTGTTGAGGGCACAAGATGAAGGGCTCCATACTGACTTCTGGCGAATCCTCCTCCTACCGTAGGGACGAGGAGAATGGGTTCTTAGTAATCTTTTCTCTGGACGACCTATCGGCAGAGGCTCTTCAGAAGGCAGGCGGCGGAGTCGTCCTTGGCTTTAAAATGATAAATTTTAAAGTCAGGGGAGGCTCTGACGCGGCAATGGAGCCCGATATGCCACAACTCCAATCCCCCAGCCCTCCACCTCTCGGGGTGAGACAGATACGCCATCAGTGGGAGTGATGAAGACCCAAGGCGCATATTTTGTTTCGATCTGATGACCTCCGCTGGTGTCGCCCAGACGTGGGGAGAAGGGAGGTGGGAGCGGTTTGGCAAAAGGTAAGGCGGGGATCGAGTGTGCAGGTAAAGGAGGTCCTTGTCCTCAACAGGCGGAAAAGACCCCTGCCCGCCCACGCCCATAAATGGCTAAACCCAAGGGTAAGACGAGACCCTCATCCTCCTTCAGGCAAATTTTCACCATGCAGCAGTTGCTTCTGCCGTGGTGGAGGTTTTAGTTTATTTTGTGACGATGATGAGGATTGAAGTTTCCGAAGGTTGTTGGTTGCGTGTTCTGATCACGTCGGTTAGTCACCACTGTGTTCGTGGAAGGAAAAGGCGAGATCTCCCGCCGGGCAAGGTGTTCCGCCCGGGGGGCGGCCGACACTCCGTGTGATATTTCGGAGAAGTTCTATATATACTGTTTATGATTCGGAATGTTGATAGCGCGATTTAGGCTTCGGTGTGTTTTCGCTTGTGGCGCAACGACAGCGCCGCTACAAAGGCAAAAATAGCGCTGTTTCAAACTTCGATTGAGATTGCGCATTCTGGCATGAGCCTATTGGACACTGTTGTCCTAAAAATCACATGCCATCCTGGGACTAAGCAACTCAATGATGTATCGGTACTGTTCCATAACGGAAGAAATGCCTCTGCACATCCTAAATGATTGCGGACCCTTAATGCGCAAACGTATTACTCATCTGGGAAAATATGTACTCCGCCCAGAAGAAGTGAAATTGCTCACGTCTAAGCAACTCCTTCTATTTATTGAATACAAAGGGCTTAGCAGTGAACTATAGCAATAGCAGCGATCACAATAGATCTTTTAGATCGCTTTGATACGTGTCTCCTTCCCTAGACCTGCATAGCTGCTCGCACATAGGACATAAGTTGAAATAAACCATTTTAATTTTTGTTTTTCATTATTTGTTTCTAATCACTAATGAACCACAGCTTCTTGCCAAACTTTAATTACAAGGTTAATCAGTACTTGGTATGCCAATAATTTCAGGCCACATTTCTGGTGGTGGTATTTGTATTGGTGGGTCACACCCAGAAGACGAATTTGATCTTCTACGTGATTGAGGTATTGGCAGGTCATCGGGGGTCCGGTTCTCGATTATGGCAGTAGATCGCGCCAGTATTTGGTCGACAAGTCGACGGATTAACAATCCATCTACCGTTCTCACCTTGTAACAACCAGGGCCCTCGATATACTCATTGGTGACGCATGGCTACTTCTCTCCTGGCACATAGGCATGCACTAGCACGGGCCAGGTTCGGATGGGCGTATGCTGTGTCGCCTCTTTCAGCTGTTGCTCAGAGCGCTATGGCTCGCTATAGGGATGTAGCGCCGACACCGCAGTTCTATATTTACGTCCATTTAACATCTCTGCAGGAGTTTTACCGAGGTGATTCGGCATCGATGTGAGAGAGTATAACACCCTAGGTAGTTTCTCAGTCCATGATATACCCACCTCAGACATTTTCTTGAGCTTGTTCTTTAAAGTAACTGTATCGCCCGTTCGATTTGTCCGTTCGTCGGCCGGTGATATGGTGGCGAGTACAAGTGCTCGATGCCATTGTTCTGCAGGAATTTATTAAATTCCCTTGAGCTAAACGCTGTACCGTTGTCCGAAATTATTTTTTCTGGCAAACAGCTACATCATACAATAGAGATGCTACTCCTTCAATACCTGCGAGCACAGTCGACATCACACGCTGGACTGGAATCGTCCATGGAGCTGCATTTACTCCAAATGCTAGCCGATTCTTCTTCATTAACCCAAACGAAGTATTCAGTGTTAACATAGCTGTGTCTTCGTCCACTTTCATCCGCATGTAGGCCTGTTTTAATTCAATCTTACTGAAAATTCTTCCACCACTTTATTTCATAAAGGACTTATTAGCAGCTGGTAATGGAAATGTAACAGTCTCTATGGCTAGGTTAACAGTTGACCTGTAGTCACCATATATTCGAAGTGAGCCGTCATCCTTTTTTACAATTTTTAATGGAGTAGCTCATTTAGAGTATTTTACAGGGGTTAATATACCTTCATTCACCATGCATGTTAATTGTTCTTCAACCTGTTTTATCAGAGGAAATGGTATCGAGCGTGCCTTCAAAAACCGTGGCAAGGCATTAGCTTGCACATTTAACGACACTTGAGGATCTCCAAGATACTCTCCAAGTCCTTCTTTAAATAACTACGGAAAAGATTTTAATAATTCGTCAACCTTCTAATCATCTGTTCGGCATATGCCAGCTATCTCTAAGCCCAAAATTTTAAACCAGTTACTTCCTTAAAGGCTAGGCCCACGACCAGAAACAACCAGTAGCTCAAATTGTGCTTCCTTGTTTCCTAACGACACTCGAACATGAGCTCGACCTAACACCTTCAGTTCATCTCAGGTCCACGTAACCAACTTCGCGCCTATCTCCTCTAAGGGTGGGGGAACAGACCGCAGCTTATAGTATGTATCTTAAGCCATTATTGTCCTTGAAGCACCTGAGTCCACTTCCATGCTAACCTTTACCCATCAATCATAACATGTGCTTTAAATTGTAGTCGAATATTATCCGAGCAGACAAAGAAAACCATCATCTGTTCAGATTTTTCATTTCCTCTATGTGAAGTTGAATTTTTCTCCGCCTGGTGCAACTTGCCAGATTTCTTTATACAGACCAGCGCAGTATGTCTAAATTTCTTGCTATAAAAATATTTTGCTTCTACAAAAGGACAACATTTGCCGTCGCTGTGTGACCTTGCATAATGACGACATGTGATTGCTTTAATTTTCCAATATCCATAGGTACTGTGGCTGTGGACGGAGTTTGCTTCAGCACTCTTGTTTCCAGGTACAAATCCGAGAATTTTCCTTGATAGTTAAGGCTCAATTGAAATACTAACTCATAAGTAAGATTTTTTGTCTTTAACAACTCACGACGGAGACGCTCTTCACGCACACCTAACACTGATAAATCCCGTAGCTGTCTTTTTAAGTCTATAAAATTACACCTGGAAGTCAGAGAGCCAATGGCCGCAATAAAGTCCTAAATACTTTCATTGTGATTTTGTTGACATTTATGAAATTTATCAGTTTGTAAAATTTTATTCACGTAAGGTTCATAGAATTGGTCAAGAACTGCCAAAATGTCTTTATGTGTCACAGAAGTCGGCCTTCTAGGTAACAATAATGAATCAGTTTCCTTTCCACATTGTGATAGGAAAAGGGCTAACGTTTAACGTCTAAACGTTCCTTATATTCACTCCAACGGTCAGTTCTGGGATCAAATTTTCCGGGAAACACTACATTTGTCAAATTACGCGTCATATTACTACTTAACCCAATTAATTGTCCTCGGTCGCCATTAAAAGATACACACCAGATTATGTTGCAAAACAAACTCTATTAATTAAATATACCTTCCACATATATTATAATTTTACCCTCAAAATTAGCAATACATAATAACAACACTTCCAGAATGAAATAGATCTTGAGAGATGAGCTTTAGTGACACGAAAGATAATTGTATGCGTGCGCGTCGACGGTTTTAATTAGACTGTTCACAATTGCCGCCAATCGATATGGCGCTTGTGTCGCACAGAGAGCCATATCCCGCAAGATTATGGCTGCATTCAGATGAAAACAGTTGATCGCCAACCCAATGAATTTAATAGAAATATAGGAAAACACTATTTTCAAAATTGTGTTGTCTTGTATTTAATATACATACAAAACAAGAAACAAAAAACATAATATATAAATAATCTGTTCCAGTACTGAACAGTAACTTATAGGTACCCAGATATCCACGTCTGCACACACACTTACGGGACAGAAGAGACATAGAATTTCTTATTTCCCATCTTGCTTATAGTAGAAACTTTTTTTCAATATGGATTTAAAAATAATACTTATTGAATATAAATATAATAATAAAAATAATACTTGTTTAATTTACCACTGGTTCGTAAAAATACTCTGTCCTTTGAAGAACCAGCGAAAAACCTAGCTTCCGCTGGGTCTGGCTGGTAATTTCTTATTTCGCATCTTGCTTATAGTAGAAATTCTTTTTTAATATGGATTAAAAATAATACTTATTGAATATAAATATAATAATAAAAATAATACTTGTTTAATTTACCCCACGAACCAGGGTTCGTAAAAAAACTATATCCCTTGAAGAACCAGCGAAAAACCCAGCGGAACAGTTTTCTTTTGCAAAATACAAGATAGACATAAAATTA
Source organism: Parnassius smintheus behrii (assembly GCA_036936625.1). Lineage (NCBI taxonomy): Eukaryota > Metazoa > Arthropoda > Insecta > Lepidoptera > Papilionidae > Parnassius > Parnassius smintheus. Next base: position 9,567,694 of record JAUPFT010000030.1, on the reverse strand, counting down.
AATACTAAGTTATATTTAGACACTTACATACGGCCAAGATTTATCAGTACATGATATCAGGCAAGCTCAACACTTAAAACTACAGTTAGTCACGTTTTAAATGCAATACTCCGTACAAAGTGACTAAAACGGCAGTCAAATGCTCAATCATTACTCAAATAATCTTTAGCGTATCTAGAGTTTATTTTCAGGGTCAGTCAGATCCATAAAAACCGATGGCTCACACAGCCAAAGTCCAATGTATGCAATAAAAGTAACATTATTTTAATTCAACAGTTTTTGTTGCTAAAACGTTACGTATTTATTATATTTAAATCTTAATTTTCTTTAGAAATAAAATTTTTGAATACATTATACAGATAGTTTTTTATTATTTTTTACCACATAGTGTTTAGAGATATTTAGATCTTTTATTTAATTCATTTATTTAAAAACTTAAAAATAACATCTTAAACTAAAGGGTATATAGGGCGGACTTAAGGCGACACCGTGAAAAAATGCATCTCCTTTCATCAAATAGGACTATGACACCACTAACGAAAGTGGAATTTTGATATAGGTAATTTCGTGTCTTTATCTTGAATTAGATTGTTTAAAAACATGATTGTATAATTTTGACTCGATCATAATTATTTGCGAAAACACCTCTAAAAATCACTATAGTTGAAATTATAACGAAATTACTTAACCTTATATCCTTGGGAATCACTCAAATATATTCATAACATCAATATTCGTAATTTACTTACACATTATTCTGATTATTTCAATCAATAATTAAAAAAAAATATATTTTAAGATTCTGACAATTTCTAAGCGCTTTTAATCGTCGCGGGCGCTACGCTATTTTAGACCTTATAACGGCGTTTTTTCAAGTTTTTATAGAAATTATCTATTCACTCGGATCACTACGGCGATAGCCTTTTGGATGTGCCGTCTTAAATGCCATGTAGCATTCTGTGCCAGTCAACTCAGTGTGCCACACTTTTGTTCCTAACATATATATATATATATATATATATATATATATATATATATATAATGTGTACACATGATTATAAGTTATAAACTTAATAAATACATATCCTTATGAATATATTATAAATATTATAAATAAATATTTGAAGAAAAAAATGTCGTTTAGTAATCAGCCCTCAGGTAACGTAGAAGTACTTTAAGGGAGTTTTATTGGTTGCATTTTTATTTTTTAATATCGTTGGGAAAGAGCAAAATGTTATTATATAATGCAAAGAAAAATCTGCGTCCAACATTTGAATTTGTATGGTGTAAAAATGGTAAAGTTTTTGCAAGGAAAACAAAGGCAAGTAAAGTGAATTTGATTAGATCGATGTCTGAAATTATATCATTAACTAAATAAAGTGCCTACCTACCAAGTTGTAAGTTGGTAGGTCTTTGTTTATTTACTATATTTACGTCACATATAATTTAACTGAAATACAATACTTTTTACTTACACATAATAGTGATGGAAAATAGTAATATTACGTACTCATCCGAAATAACTGAATATTTTGATTGTATAAATTGTAATAATTTTATCAAAAAACTTCCATATTGTCACATTAACCTCTTATGTATACATGTCAATATACGTTCCATGATTAAAAATTACTCTAAATTGTTGCATCAAATAGAAATAAGTTTACATCCCATTGATATAATAATATTGACCGAAGTAGCTATAGTACAGAACATTTGTCATTTGTATAATATTCCAGGCTATAAAATGTACTCACAACTTCGTAAGAATAGAAAAGGCGGTGGTATTCTTGTTTATGTAAGAAACTATTTAAAATTCACGTAGTTGGGGTCTGTTAAAACACCGTGTAATAAAGTAATCGCCTTGTGTGCTATCTACAGACCTCCGTCCTATAATAAACGGCTGTTTATAAATGAAATTACAATATTATTAAATAACTTACAGCACTTAGTTATGCATCCCGGTATTCACGGAACTGCACCGGAGACCATAACAATTCAAGCGTAAGCGTGGGCGTAGATTGCAGAATTGCGTCTGGAAGACGGGTGGTCTTTCCTGTGAGTACTGATAACTGTTCTTTAGCTTAAAGATCTAGAATAAGAATTAAGATAGTCTTAGTTTGGCTCGCACATGTATCGCACATGTAGCCTTAGGTTAGAATCCATCGCGGATTAATTAATTAGTATATAAGTAATGTATCGCACATTAATAGTTATAAGTTTATTAATAAAGTCTTTTTAAAAACGTCCTGAGTCAATTTCGAATCTTGACTGGCGCAGCCGGTAGGATTTCGCGTGTAAAGCTTGCTCATATAAGAAAACTCCCAAATCAGTCGTCGTGAAGCAGTTTACGGTGCCGTCTTGCACTTTCACGAAATCTACGAACCGAAATAAATTTGTCGAATTCGAAACAGGACATCAAGAAAGAAGACTTCCTAGCCCAGGCGAAAGGATGAGTTCGAGTGTACTGTGAGTAAACCTTTTCACGTCCATCTGTGTTTCCATCTATTTTTGTTTGCTAGAATTATAGTGTTATTTGATTTTTCTTCAATCAAAAAAATTAAATTTCACAAGTATAGGCAATTTAGTATATATCATTAAATTTAATAGTTAAGTATTGAAAATTAATTTGAAATAAAGAAAATATATTAAATTGTGTTATAAAGAATAAAAATTACATAATTAAAGAAATTAAAGGATATATTAAACAAATAAAAGGATATATAAAAGAAATAAAGGTGATAATTATATAAATTAAAATTAATAATTAAATAAAATAAAAAATAAATTAATAATTAAATATTATATAAATTGTTATATTAATATTAAATAAAATGGAACAATTACATGTAATACCTAAGGATTTACTTTGTCTTATACCTAAGTTTGAAGGAGAGGAAGGATTATTAAATTTATTGATTAAGAACGCTCAGTACATATACAGGTCTTTCGCAGACCCTAATAATGCCACGCAAACATTATATGTATTCCATGCGATAAGCAGCCGATTAACAGGTGGGGCAGCACATTTGTTAAGTCAGCGTGATGATATTAATTGTTGGAATACGCTTAAAGATATTTTAATTCAACATTATGGCGATCCGCGTTCGGAAGGTTGCATAGCTATCGAATTAGAACAAATGAAAATTAAGTCTGGTGAATCATTTATCGATTTTTGTCATAGGATACAACATATAATCGCTAAATTCCTTATTCGCAAAAGTCAATCTAATACAGGACGAAGGAGTAAAAACAGCTAAAATGATAGTGTATAATAATATGTCACTAAATGTATTTCTTCATAATTTACCCGAGGATTTAATTCGTATCGTGCGTCTTAGACAGTGTACTAGTTTAGAATCCGCTTTAAGTGTCGTAACCGAGGAAGTGAATTTCATGAATCAATATAATGCGAAAAATAAAATGAAACAGAATATAACATTCCAGAATTTTAAACCCCAACAAAGTGTTAATATTTTATCTAATAATAATTAATCGTATTTCAAAATTGCAAATCCACACGTTGGACCCCAGAATAAATTTCAATTGCCTAATAATAATTTTAAATTTGTTATCCCGCATCAGCAACAAAGTCAAAGATTTGTTGCTCAAAATAATTTTAATAATGGCCCAAGATTTAATAATAATACGAGACCACAGAACTTTAAGTTTGGTTTTCCAAACCAGCAATCTAACTTTAAATTTGGCATACCTCAACAACACCAGGGTTTTAAGCCACACATGAATGCGCAACGAAGTCTCGACGCACGGTCATGCGGCGAGACTTACGCAACTTTAATACTTCTCGTATTAAAGAAGCGATCGAGCGAAACCAGGGCTCCAAAGTCTTTGCCAGAGATCTGTCTGCCAGAAAGAGCCAACTGTCAAAGCTGAAGACTGAGTGTGGCAACATCGTTTCCGGGACACCTGAGATTTTGAGTGAGATTGAGAGGTTCTATGGGCAGCTGTACACATCATCGTTGGAGCCACACGCAAGTGTGAGTAACGATCCAAGAGCAAGTCTTATCCGACACTATTCCGATGATATCCCGGACGTCAGTCTAAGCGAGATTAGAATGGCTCTCCAGCACCTTAAAAACGGCAGGGCCCCAGGCGAGGATGGAATTACAGCGGAGCTTCTGAAAGCGGGTGGAACACCGGTACTTGTAGTCCTTCAGAAGCTCTTCAATTCCGTCCTCCATGGTGGCACTACTCCAGAGGCGTGGAGCAGAAGTGCGGTGGTCTTGTTCTTTAAGAAAGGCGACAACGCTCTCTTAAAGAACAACAGACCGATTTCCCTTCTGAGTCGCGTCTACGTGCTGTTTTCGAGAGTCATTACGAATCGTCTCGCACGCAGACTTGACGACTTCCAGCCTCCCGAACAAGCCGGTTTCCGAAAAGGCTTCAGTACCATAGACCACATACATACCCTGCGGCAGATTGTACAGAAGACTGAAGAGTACAATCTGCCACTTTGCCTGGCGTATGTGGACTATGAGAAAGCCTTTGATTCCGTCGAAATTTGGGCGGTGCTATAGTCCCTTCAGCGGTGCCAAGTTGACTGTCGGTATATCGAAGTGCTGAAGTGTTTGTACAGTAGGGCTACGATGGCTATCCGAGTACAGAACCAGAGCTCGAAACCTATCCAACTGCAGAGAGGTGTAAGGCAGGGTGACGTTATATCCCCGAAACTCTTCACCGCTGCATTGGAAGACGTTTTCAAGCTACTGGACTGGAAAGGATACGGTATTGACATCAATGGCGAGTACATCACTCACCTTCGATTTGCCGACGATATAGTCCTTATGGCAGAATCGCTGGAGGACTTAAGCACTATGCTCAATGACCTCAATAGTGCCTCCCAACGGATAGGTCTTAAGATGAACATGGACAAAACAAAGATCATGTTCAATGTCCATGTCACACCTATGCCGGTAGTTGTTGGGAGCACTATGCTCGAAGTTGTTGACGAGTACGTTTACCTGGGACAAATAGTCCGACTAGGTAAGTCCAACTTCGACCGAGAGGTCAATCGACGGATTCAACTCGGCTGGGCAGCGTTCGGGAAATTACGACATATCTTTTCGTCAGGTATACCTCAATCTCTAAAAACTAGATTGTACAACCAGTGCGTGTTGCCAGTGATGACTTATGGATCTGAGACGTGGTCCTTCACTGCTGGCCGTATGAGGACGCTTAAGGTCGCTCAGCGAGCTATGGAGAGGGCTATGCTCGGAGTTTCTCTGCGTGATAGACTCAGAAATGAGGATATCCGCAGTAAAACCAGAGTGACCGACATAGCCCAACGGATTAGTAAGCTGAAGTGGCAATGGGCCGGCCATATAGCTCGAAGAACCGATAACCGATGGGGAAGAAAGGTTCTCGAGTGGCAGCCTCGTACCGGTAGGCGTAGTGTAGGGCGACCCCCCACTAGATGGAGTGACGACCTGGTAAGACATGCAGGAAGTCGATGGATGCAGGTGGCTCAGGACCGTGCTTTGTGGCATTACTTGGGGGAGGCCTATGTTCAGCAGTGGACTTGTGAAAGGCTGTAATGATGATGATGATGATGATGAATGCGCAACCCCCACTAGCTTTTACAAATCAACCCCAAAATAATTTTAAATTTGGTATACCCAATCGTAATTTCTAAAAACAAAATTTAAATGAAAATACCGATGTCTCTATGCGTACCGCACGTCCGATAAGACAAAATATGCTAGATGACTCTAGGGTTCCCCAAGATACCCGGAATACCAGCGAAATATTATAACCATGAGATAAATTACTGTGACGCGAATAGCACGTATAATTTAGAAGTGCCCCAATTTGAAGTAGGACCGTATAGTGAAATAGAAGAAGTAAGTCACAACCCTAATATAATTTCGAATGATACTGAAAATTTTCAGATAGAAGCCCCTCAATCCACCCCCGAAATAATACAAATAAATTGTGATACGACTTTAAAACTGCCGCATATCGAAATCCCAGAAATTCAGGGTCGTTTTATGATAGACACCGGATGCACGAGATCTTTTATAAGTACATCTAAGGCAGAACAATGTTTCTCCGCTTTCAAATTATATGAACCTTTCGAAGTTAGAAGTACGCACGCACGTAGCCAACATAACGAAGCTATATACATCCCGCTCTTTAAAACATTCAAAAGTTCAGAAAAACATAAATTCCATATATACGACGTTGATAGTAGATACGACGATTTGATAGGTTCGAATCTTTTAAAACAACTTGACGCTACAATAGACATGAAAAACCAAGTACTGCACACACGTGATACAAAAATACCTATTATATATAGCCCCCCATATGAAATTAAGTTGGAACCATGAGTTACCATGACGTCCTCTAGGCCCCTGAAAGTAACCAAAGAAATAAAGAGATCACAAAATAAGGACACAATATTCTCTAAGCCCCTAAAAGTAACCAAAGAAATCGAAAGATTACAAAATAAGGACACAATTTTCTCTAAGCCCCTAAAAGTAACTAAAGAAATTAAAAGATTAAAAAATAAGGACACAATATTTATAAAAGGCACAAATGTTAGTAGAAGTAAGGATAAAGTGCGTTACGAAAAGGCAAATGTCGTAGGAGATATAGTTAGAAACACGGTACCAGTTAAGTATCACGGTCAAAATACGAGGGCCCCAATTAAGGATATAAAACGTCCTCCACAGGTTCATTCTGTTCCTGCTGCAAGTCTTCAGGACCCAGGCCCTTCTACTTCAACCGATTGTCCGAAATTCCGGCATACTACCGATAAAGAAGGGACAAGCTCTCATTAGTAACGATAAGTGGTCTTTAGAATCAGAATCAGAATCAGAATATTTTTTATTGACAATAAACTGTGTATGTACAATTTGCGGGTGACATTGCAATTAAATGTTACACGGTTTACCCGTATCGGTTATGCAATAATTAGAAAACAAAACTTAATTTAAATTATTTGGTATTAAAATATTCATCTAAATTATAAAAAACATTATGTATTAACCATTTTTTTAGTTGTTTTTTTTTAAATTTTGGCAATTCCATGGCTTTTATATGAGCTGGCAGATGATTAAATATTTTAATACCTGTGCAAAAGGTGCTCTTATAATACATATAATTATTTATGTATATAAATTATGCTTATTTTTAGTGCGTATTGGACGTGAATTCCCGTTAGATTTAATCTGAAATTAGTTGGCATTCTGTTTGATAAAAAGTGATATTGCTAAAATATAAATTAATATTAGTGAGAGTGAAAATGTCTTTTTCTTCGAATACATTTCTTAGAGTTTCATCTGAGTACATATCATAAATGATCCGCAGACATCGCTTTGCAGAATAAATGTTGACTGCACGTTTGTAGAATTACCCCAGAAAATAATACCGTAAACTAATAGAGGTTGTTTCTGCTAATATGGATAATGCGTAACTGTAGTATGGCAATTCACAATGCTGGGTTGGTATACTTTAACGTATGGTAGTGAAAGTTCGGTGTGGCAGAAGAAGCACGAGAGTAGAATGAACGCAGTAGAAATGCGGTCGTTAAGGAGTATGTTAGGGCTGAATCTGAATGACAGGGTAAGAAATTGTGTAATAAGAGAAGAGTGTGGTTTGCAAGGTATTATTGTAACCAGGATTAAGAAAGGAATGCTTCAGTGGTTTGGTCATGTGGAAAGAATTGATGAGGAAAGACTGACAAAGAAAATTTATGTTGCAGAAGTGAATGGCAGAGTCGGAAAGGGACATCCTAGGCGAAAATTTATCGGCCAAATTGGCGATTTATTAAAAACGGGCCAAATTAGGAGTACCCTTAACCGACGAGTATGTATGCGTAGGTGTATGGATGTGAAGGAGGTGAGAGAGGTGTGTCAGGATCGTACCAAATGGAAGTGTGTAGTCTCTGCCTACCCCTCTGGGTGACAGGCGTGAGTGTTTATGTATGTATTTAGCTAGAGATTTTTTTGTTTATTTTTTCAATATGAGATTTCTAATTTAAATAACAGTCTATGGTGACTCCAAGAAATTTAATGTTATTAACTACTTCTATTTGAGTGTCTTTATCTGCTATATTTAAATTTAAAGAATTTTTTTTGTAATTTCGGAATTGAATTATTTTAGTTTGTGTTAGATTAACGTTTAAATTAATTTGTTTCAGCCATTCAACTGTTATTTTTAAAAGTTTTATTTATATTATTTTCAAAATTCATTTGAGTATCAGGTATAAAGATTGTCACATCATCAGCGAACATAACACACCTATTGTCAGTGATATTTGGCAAGTCATTCACATAAATTAAGAATAACAGAGAGCCCAAAATACTTTCTTGTGGCAAGCCTAGAGTCATTTTAACTGGCTTGGACCGTACTTCTTCAAAATTTTTCAATTGCTGTATTTGCATTCCATCTTTTAAATAGCTTTTTAATAGTTCCAATGTCAAGCCGCGTACACCTAATTTGTCAAGTTTATTTAATAGTATATCATACGAGTATATGATACAGTCAAATGCCCACAACCAAAACAAACCTACCCAAAAGTTTTATTATTTAATGATTCCAAAATTTCCTTGAGTATTTCATAGATTGCAAGTGTAGTAGATTTATTTTTCTGAAAGCCAAATTGATTTTTACTTATTATACTATATTTATTGATAAACTCTATACGTCTATTGTAGATGACTCTGATGATTTAGTTAAGATATTAGACTTAAGCTTAATACGTGAGAATCTAGAATTAAATAGGAATCGATACGATAACCTAAATATACATATGACACGCTATTTTGGTAAAAAAAATAATTAACTCTGAAATAAATAATTTTAAAATTCCAACAGATTATATTCAAAATATAACAATCGAAAAATTAAAGCAACTAAAACCATCAAAAAGGGCTAAGCGCGATATTCTGAATCCTTTTGGGTCTCTTATTAAAATCGTGATAGGTAATTTGGACAATGATCATGCCATAAGGTACGATGCTTTAATAAATGATGTAAAAGTAAATCAAGGTCAGCTAAATAGAAAAATGACAGTGATCGCCGAAATGATGAAATACTTTATTAATGTTACAAATAGTACAAAATTTAATTTCATACAGCTGGATAAAACTCTTTGGGAAACGAGAAAACAAATTAATATAACAAATAACTCTCAAATGGAACTTAAAATATCTAATTTATATAACCTATTTCTACATAACTTTCAAACTATATATATCAAACTGGATGAAATTGAAACAGCGGTAGCTTTTAGTAAACTAGGAACATTGCACCATTCTATTATTGACACCGATGAACTCTTGTCATTGTTAAAAACTATTGAACGAAAAAATAATCTTGTATTTCCTGTAAAAGTAGAAAACATTTTAAAATTAGAGCAAAGTATAGATTTAAAAGTATATTCAAAGGAAAATCAAATAACGTTTACTCTAGATATACCCCTAGTTGATTCAAATACATACATATATTACAAAGTCCTTCCTTTACCTACCACTAATTCAATGAAGCAAACATCTCTTATTGTACCTAAATACCCCTACCTTCTGATGAAAGGGTTGAAAGCGGTGTCACTTCTTCACCCATGTAAAGAAATTGATGACTCACTGTTCCTGTGTGAAAGGGATTATTCATCCATGTTAATTAAGGATAATTGTGTAACCAGCCTAATGAATTTTGCAGCTAACACCACCCAATGCCGGCCCCTATTAGTAGAGTTTTTGATGATGTGAAGATAATGAAAATAGAAACCGATCGATGGATGTTCTATTCAAAAACTACAGTATTACTAACCAATCAATGTGGAAATGAATTATCACACTATAATTTAATTGGGACATATATAATCTCAGCCGACGACTACTGCGAAGCTGAAATCAAGGGATTCAGTCTGAAAAGGCATCATGAAAATATAGAGGAGTACCCGTTAACTCCCGTACCAATAATAAATCTTCCAGAAACACCACAGTTGTTAATGAAGACATCTTCAAATCCAGCAGCAGTAAACCTGGATGACGTGGACTTGACCAATCTACAGCAGCTAAACCACATATTAACCGGTGATAGTGTAAAAAGTGAGCAAAGTGAAAGTGTCATAAATGTGAAGGACATGAGTATCGGGACATTAATTTTATATGTAATTTTAGTTATAATAATTGTAATTTTATGTAAAAAATATTTGTATCGAAATTATCGGACTCGGAAAACTTCGCCCGGTAATATCGAATCTGAGGGGGGAAGAGTTATGCATCCCGGTATTCACGGAACCGCACCGGAGACCATAACAATTCAAGCGTAAGCGTGGGCATAGATTGCTGAATTGCGTCTGGAGGACGGGTGGTCTTTCCTGTGAATACTGATAACTGTTATTTAGCTTAAAGATCTAGAATAAGAATTAAGATAGTCGTAGTTTGGCTCGCACATGTATCGCACATGTAGCCTTAGGTTAGAATCCATCGCGGATTAATTAATAGTATATAGGTAATGTATTTATTTATTTATTTATTTACACTTTATTGCACCATAAAAAGGTTACAAAGGGCGGACTTAATGCCAATAGGCATTCTCTCCCAGTCAACCCGGGACGTGTGGAAATTATGTGATAGGTGACAAAATAAAATGTACAACAGAGTAAATCAAGGAAAAAAACTACTGATAAACTTAAAAACAAACTAATATTATATATACAAATACAATAAACTTATATACTTCAAAATATAATACAGGTAATATATAATATATACATACATATTCATAGATACATAAATATATACATATTTTAAATACAAATAGATATATAATATAAACCTATAAATAAAATAACAACAAAGGTAACCAAAATTAACCATATTAACTATCATCTAATATTTTCATAAAATGCTTATGTACCAATCTTTTAAAGGCAGTCTTATTAGATGTTTTTCTGACGTCATCGGGCAAGGAGTTCCAGAGCAGTGCAGCCTGAATTGTGAAGGATTTACCAATAAAATTAGTAGAATGTAGAGGGATACTTAGTTTATTATTATATGAGGAACGCAGAGTTCTATCATGCGTTAGGGAAATATATTGAAATTTCTCCTTGAGATAAGAAGGAGTGGATGGATCATTTAAGATAGAGAAGAGAACAAGCAAAATTCTAGAGTCACGCCTCTGTTTAATAGTGAGCCATTTTAGGCGAGAGCGATAGTGAGAAATATGATCAAATTTACGGAGATTGAAAATGTATCTGACGCAGTTGTTGAGAAGGCGCTCTAGCTTGTTGAGAAGATTTTGGTTTAAATCCGCGTAACACACGTCTGCATAATCAATGATTGATAGTATAAGTAACTGTACAAGCATAATTTTAGTCTTAAAGGGGAGAAAATTTTTCAATCGATAAAGAGAACGTAAAGAACCAGAGACTTTACGACATGTTTCGGAGATATGAACCCCCCAGGACAGAGTACTATCAATATGGAGACCAAGATTTTTAACTGAGGGAGAGAACGGTATCAGACGATCATTATAATAGACGGGAGGTAGACTAGCGGCATCTATTTTAGCAAGCATCCTTGAGCTACCCACAATCATCGCTTGGCATTTCGTAGGGTTGACATACACTCCAAAACGCATAGACCAATCACAGACTGACTTGAGATTTGAATTCAATTTGTTAATCGCATAATGGATGTCAGAAATGTCAGACTGTATATAAATTTGTAGGTCATCAGCATACAGATGGTACGAACAATCAATATTAGATGTGATGGAATTAATAAAAATAGAGAAGATTAATGGAGAAAGTATATCGCCTTGCGGTACGCCAGAAATCAGGTCAACCCACTGTGAAGTCATTTGCTCCACGTGGACAGACTGTTGACGTCCGCGAAGATAAGATGAGAACCATTCCAGGACTGACGGTGCAAACCTATAATGAGAAAGGATAGCAAGAAGGATATCATGGTCAACTGTGTTAAAAGCATTAGAAAAGTCAACGAGCACCACAACTGTAACTTTCTTGTTTTCCATTCCTTCTCTAATGTCTTCAGTTATTTTAAGTAAGGCAGTTGTAGTGCTGTGACCAGGATGAAAGCCGGACTGAAAAGTACTCAGCAGGTTATGTTTATATATGAAATTGGAAATTTGCTTATGAACACAGGCTTCCAAAACTTTAGATAGGAAAGGTAAAACTGATATGGGACGGAAGTGATTAGGAAGTGTGGGATTGGATACTTTAGGAAGGGGTCTAACGAAAGCATTTTTCCACTGACTCGGAAACTGACCCGAGTCAAGCGAAAAATTAACAATATGTGTGATTGCGGAGATAATGTGTTCTAGAATATTAACAATCATGGCTCTGCTAATATCATCGCAACCGACAGCCTTGGATTTTATTGCCAGAAGGATCTTTCTGATTTCATCCTGATGTACAGGGTCAAAAAGAAAGACTGGTATGTGTGGAGACGGAATTGAGGCTATGTAAGCGACTGTTTGGGATCGGATTGAAAGGTCCAACGCAGAAGCAGAAGCAAAATGAAGATTTAAAGCATCGTGAGAAAGCGATAAACCACAATCCAAAGAGGGTGTTTTGCCCACACCTATAGAACTAAGAAATTTCCACACATCAGCTGGCGAAGAATTACTTATATTGCTATGGATAACTCGGCGTTTTGCAGAACGTACCATCTGATTGCATCTGTTTCTGGCCTTCTTAAAAGACAACCAGTTTTCCTCAGATCTGCTCCTCTTGTACCGGGCAAATGCTCGATTTCGCCTAGTCATGGCCTTCCGTACCTCTTCAGTCATCCAGGGAGCTGGTGGCCGTCGTAGTTTCACTTTACGTACAGGAGCATGGATATCATACAAAACATGAATTATGTTATTGAAAATGGTTACTTTATCATCTACTGTTGATGCAGTTGCTAATGGCGTAAAATCTATAAGCGATGCGTCTTTCAAAAGCTTATCCATATTAATTCTACTAAAATTACGTAGGAATAGTACAGTAGGTCGATATTTGGGAGGTTTAAGGTTGTATGATACATAAATAAAACGGGAACGGGAAAATCCCGGCGCTTCAAGTTGCCCATATGACAGCACCCAGTCAGAGGAGTCAGTTATAATGAGATCAATCAGAGAGTCATCAGTGTCGATATTATGATGAGTTGCCTTTAAAGGAAGAATGTTGAGATTGACAGACTCAAATATTTTACGAAGCTTTTGAGACCGGACTGAATTTTTCAGTAAATCCGTATTGAAATCTCCCATGATTATGCAGTGGGTGTACTCAAAACCAATGTTATCAAGAGCCTCTTCTAAATTGGCGAAGTAATCAGTGGAAGGAGGACAATACACTGCTCCAAGAATCATCCTTGAGCCCTTTACATCAAGTTCTATAAAAAGAAATTCTGCGGAAGCAGTGTAAGGAGAAGGGGATGCTAATATGATTTTGTAAGAAATAGTAGCGTGGAGATATATTGCAACCCCACCTCCTCCTTTATCTATACGATCATTCCTAATCAGCACAAACCCAGGAAGAGGATACAATGCCGAATTTAAAGACGGTTTCAACCAAGTTTCTGAAACTAAGATAGCATGTATATTGTTGTTAGAGAACGATGCTTCTAGCTCAGAAAGGTGGCTGGGAATGCTTTGTGCGTTAATATGGCAAACATTTAACGTTCTATCAAAAAAGTGAAAAATGCTATTCAATTGGCTACTTAAAGAGAGCACACTATAATTCGTCTGATCGTCAAAAGATTCAAAAGAACTCTCTGACTCAATAGAATAAAAAGATTCAGAGTCAGACATGATAAGTTAAAAGGATAATATACCCAATATAAAAATAAATAAAATAAAAATATATAAAAATACGACATTAAATAAAAATATTTATCAATAATATATATAACAAAAATACTACCAAGATATAAAAAAACAATGACTTAAATAGTAATAAATCATTAAACATCATCCCACCAGTTAACTGTTTACATAATATTATCAGTACTAAATAACAAATAAAACAATTGTACTGAACTATCAAGTAAAAAAAAAACATAAGCTAAGTAATTAAATAACGTGCCAACACAGTGATTCAATTATAAACAAAAATAACATAAATATTAAAATAAGACAACTAAATATTTTAATAGCAGGGCACTACAGAATTAATCGAAAAATAACCATTAAAAATAGCTTAATCACAAGATTTTGAAACCCAATTAGTTAAAAACATCCAGAAAATTTAAATCTCACAAGAGTACATAATTCAGCTGTGTGGCAAAAGGATCAGTGGCCATGTTACCATCACTGTGTTGACAGTAAAAGTTATTATCTATGGTCAACAGTCTTTGCTCTTTGCCTTGTCTTTGCAACTGTCTATGCCTAGCTCTAGCATCTACGGACTACAATAACATTTATCTATGACATTTGGTTACATTTTAACACCTTTACATGATAAAAAACCATAAACACAAACTAATCCACTAAAGTTTACAAATATAATTAAAGCCACAACAGTATAACAACAAAATAACAAAACTAGCCAATAACATAAAACTATTGGAATATGAATAAAGGAAAATACTAAAGACAAGTTATAGCAAATTAGTTACGTACAATTGGACTACAATCGATTTATATTCTTGTCTAATGCTGCCGGTTAATAAAACTAAAAATAGTTACTATGTTACCAGACAAAGTAGACAATAAGAGAAGGAAAAAAATACGAAAGGAGATGAACATAACCAAAATATGATAACAAGAATAACAAGGATATCTTAAAAAGTTAATAGCAATGTAGGAATTACTTCTTGCCTACCAGTCGTCTAGATCTCTTTACGTCATCAATTTGAGTTACCGCTGAAGTTTGAGTGCGACGTGCTGCATCATTTTGCCGATTCGAAGAGCTCTGCTGCGTTGGGGTGACCTTTTTATTAGGAGCCTTGTTAGAACTCTCAGGGGAACCATCCATGGGGTACTTGGCTATTAGATCGTCCAATTCCTCCTCAGTGGAAATCTTCGTTCGGCCACCCGAGTGCTTTACATAGATTGCACCATCAATTGTCCAGACATTTCTAATTCCGAAATGCTTACGGGCATTCTTATGTATGGACTGACGAAATTTAGTGAGGAATTCACACATTGAAATGGCAGACCCTTTAAACTTTGATTTTAAATTCCAAATCGCAGACTTAGTGCTATGATCATTAAAGTGCACAAGAATTGGCCTTGGACGGGTACTGGATTGAACACCAAGTCTGTGGCATTTCTTGAGAGAGTCATCAGTAATATGAGTTAGACCCAGATACTTGTGCAACAGTTGTAAAATTTGCTGTTTTAGATCAACTTCAGAAGCCTCAGCTAATCCATGAAAAAGCAGAACTTTTCTCCGGTGATACATACTGATTGCATCGATACTTTTGTTGCATTCCTGAATTTCCTGTTGCAGCAGGCTGAACATGGAACTAACAAGTACCTTGAATGAATCAAACTCCTCCCGAAGCTGTAAAACTGTTGGGTTAGTTGGAGTAGTTGCAGCCTTCAGACGTTTCTCAAACTCCATCATCTTCCTGGTCAGGCTACCTTCCAATTCCTTTTGGATATTCACAACTACAGAGACATTTGCCATTGTAGTAAAGTGAAATAACCGAGGAGAGATAGAAAAATAGTAATTTTTATTTAGTGTGACAGAGGTTATGGAGGGAAGATGAATATAAATATTTTAACTAGATTAAATGCACATTCCTATAATTGATAATAATGCTAAAACTTATTGTTCCAAATTGGAGTTAAAAATTAAACAGCTAAGTTAATTATACTTATTTTTAAATATAAATAAAACACAAGAGATAATTTCAGCTGTTATCTGTTTTGCACCTACCCTCGAAAAAAAAACTACTTCACATGTATCGCACATTAATAGTTATAACTTTATTAATAAAGTCTTTTTAAAACGTCCTCAGTCAATTTCGAATCTTGACTACTTCGTTAATGTTGTATTCGCTCGAGATATGCAACATAAACCTTAAATTACCATCAAATATTAGAGATAAGTACTTAAACCTGCCGGCAGAGCGGGTTTAAGTATTAATTATATACAATAAAATCATTAAACCTTTTACCAATACAAATTGCAAACAATTTTGCAAATAATTTTGACACTGCCGTGAAAGATATTTTGCCAAACTGCAACATAAATATATTAAAATATGATCAAAACAATCTACCAGTCAATATAAATAATTGTAGCATGTACTTTAAGAAGGCAATACCAGATAGTGTCGCTAAATTAATCAATAAGCTAAGTACTAATAAAGCTCCAGGTTTTGATTGCATTAGAATGAGAGATATCAAGGGTATTGTTAATATTTTTTCAGAACCCTTAGCTAAATTTATAAATACCTGTATTAAAACAGAGATGTACCCCGATGAACTTAATGTGAGCTGTGTTAGACCAGTCGTTAAAAAGGTATAGGTTTGAAGACATAAATAATGTTACGAGCTTGAGGTTCGTGACAATAAAAATTGCCGATAAAATTACCTAAATTAACACTTTAATTTACTTTACACAAATTAAAAGTTAAAACACTAATAATTAAACACACTAATTCACTTAATTCCGCTCCGCAGCTTCGCTTGTTTCGCCAAATCAACACTACCTCGATCGCATCTTGCAGCGCCTATTTATATAATTAGCAAAGAAGTGTCCCGAACATTCACGTAAATGCGCGCCAGGCAACGAAAATTCGAGTATAGATTTTCTAGAAACTTAGTTCTTCGGGTGGCGCTGTCCGTCGAAAGATGTGTGATGTCATTTACTGCAACGCTCCCCTCGCTCTCCTTCCTGGCACTAGATGGCGCTAGTTGACTTATTCATGCAACAATAACTATAGACCAATTAATTTAACATCATCAATAGATAAAATAGTGGAAAAATATATCTGTAATCAAATACATGAGTTCTATCAAAAAAGTAATATTTTAAGCTCTAGCCAATTCCGTTTCAGGCCTGGTAAGAACTGCAATGCTATTATCGGAATTCACAGATCAAGTTAATTCATAGATGAATCGGAAATTACATGTTCTACTACTATTTATTGATTTTTTCTCGTGCCTTTGATACACTAGATTATAATAAACTGATTAGGAAGTTAGATAATACAGGTATTCGTGGACCTCTTTTAAATTGGTGTAAAAACTATCTGACTAATAGAAGCTACCGTGTTAGGATTTGTGATAGCTATGGCACAGCGGTCAAAGTAACCGGAGGCACAGCTCAAGGTTCAGTACTTGGACCTTTGCACATTATAGCCTATGTCAATGACATGAATAAGATCTTTAAACATTGTACTTACTATCAATACGCCGATGATACGTGTATGCTTGTGGCTGCTAAGGATGTAAATGATGCCCTGTTTCTGTTACAGGATGATTTTGATATATTAAATAAATGGTGCCACGATAGCGGTTTGATATTAAATTCTCAAAAGACCAAATTAGTCTATATACACTCACCAAACTTAAAGTATCATAGCATAATAAAACATAAAATCATCGCACATAATCATAATTGCCTCCACCAACCTCAACTTAATTGTAAGTGTTCCACGATTGAATTAGTTACTTCGCATAAATATTTAGGCTTAATAAAAGATCATAAGTTTAATTGGCACGTACATATAAATCATGTATGTGATAAGCTTAGTGCATTTTTGGCAAACATGTTTATAATTAGAAAGCGATTAAACTTTCGATTCAAAATGGTGCTTTATAACGCCCTTACTGATTCAGTCATAACTTATGGGCTAAGCAGCTACGGACGAACAGACAAATCACACCTACAGTACATTAATAAACTACAACTTGGGATTTTAAATGCGATTGTACCTATAAAAATTAAACTTCAGGCAAAAACAAATGAAAATTTTATATTTAAGTTCTGTAAGGTACTCAAAGTCCAATATCAATTGTTAAAGGAACAATTCTTTAATTTAGGTATACAGCACACAGTTTCAAACAAAATTCAGACCCGCAAAGTAACTGAAAAAAAAATTAATAACAACACCGTCCAAAAATAAATATGGTGCGCGCATTAGCGCATACATAATACCTCGCCTAATAAATTGTCTGGATAATAAATTTTGAAGTGAACTTACTAAAGATAACATAAAGTATAAAAATGTTTTTACCTTAACAAATATTAGCTGTCCCCCTTTTTGTAATAAATATTTTTGTATTATATAAATGTACACGAAACGGCACACAACACAAACCTGCGTGGTTTTTCGCTGTGTCGCATAGCAAATTTTAATAATTTTTTATTTGATAATAAATTAAAAAAAATATATTACAAAGAGGTATAGCCTGTACCGTAAAAGAGGAAAATAATAGATATGTGCTATGGAATACTAATCTTGAGACTGTTTGATAATCGTGATATTCAACCGTCGATTGAATGAAGAAATTGAAATTCACCCTTAAGACAAGAAGGCAACTTTTAAATTTATACAAAATTCGAGTAAATTTTTGAAGTATCGCCTTAGACGTATAGGTAGCCATTTAAGCTTTAAATGATTTTTAAGATATGTCGTCAGACTTACTCAAACCGAAAATAAACCTTATGAAATTGTTAAAAGAAGGCTCTCTTACTTGTTAAGAAGATTATGAGACAGATCTAGGTAAAATATATCTGCATAATCACAAATTATTCGACAGTTTTAAAAATTCTTATCCAACAACCTAAAATTGCATACATGTTACAGATTCAGGGCCAGATTTATCATCAAGTTGGTTCGTTATTGCCGTACCCCGACACTGATCATCAATTTTTGCAAATTTATTTTATTGGTGATGAAAATCGCGAATTGGATCAACGTAGTGCAATTATTTCTAATACAAGACGAGAAATTATTCGTGAGCTACAATGGTTTTTCCATCAGCGTAACGCATTCGTTCAATTGTTTAAAATTGCTCTCCGTCGTATGCCATCTAATAATCACAAAATCGTAATGAGGGCTGATAGAACACCTTTTGGAGAGTATGCCAGGCAATTCAATGCATCGACAATTGATGAGGTTGCAATTGTAATTGTTGGTGATCAGTTTCAATCTCGTCATATTGTACTTCATCGCAGAAATGAGGAATCGCAATGTGTTTCGGAACTTTATCGTAGTTATGATGCATTACAATACTCAATATTGCATTGGAAAGATGACGATGGCTACCATATCAATATACCAATGACTGATCCACAAATCGGTAAATAATTATCCTATTTTCTGAGTGTAGACATTTTCATTTGTATAGTTTTCCAAAGTCACATTTTGCATTTATTTTCAGGTCTACATATACAGAAAAAAGTTAGTGCCATGAATTTTTATTCGTATTGGTTGATGGTTCATCCACAAGCACAAAATTATATCTTGAGATGTGGTAAACTATATCATCAGTACATCGTTGATATGTATGCCAAAATAGAAACTGAACGTCTTAATTTTCGTCGTTTCAACCAAGCAAAATTAAAATCCGAATAATATATTCATTTGCAAGATGCGATAGCGAATGATGATAATATAAATGACATCGGGCTATTGACTATATTACCATCTTCGTTTATTGGTAGCTCACGGCATATTAACTAACATGCACAAAACGCAATGTCATATGTACGAAAATATGGTCGACCGGATCTGTTCATTACATTTACATGTAATCCGCAGTGGGATGATATTAAAAACAATTTATTTGAAGAACAGTCGACAACTGATCGTCATCACATTACAGCACATGATTTTCGGCAAAAATTGAAAGCACTTATGGATTTAATTGTAAAATTATGTATATTTGGAGAGGTGCGTTGCCATATGTACTCCATTGAATGGCAAAAAAGAGGATTGCCGCATGCACATATATTAATTTGGCTGGTACATAAAATAACTCCGGATCAAATCGATAACGTTATATCAGCTGAAATTCCCGATCAAACTGTTGATCCAGAGTTATTTCACTTTGTCGTTAAAAACACGATACATGGTCCGTGCGGTGAACTAAATATGGTTGATGGAAAGTGTTCGAAACGATACCCAAGGCAATTGACTTCTGACACAATAACGGGCACTGACGGATATCCGTTGTATCGGCGTAGATCATCTAACGATAATGGAAAAACTGCAATCATTAGGATGCGTAACCAGGACGTTGAAGTTGATAATCGTTGGATAGTTCCGTATTGTCATTTTTATTGAAAATATTCAATGCTCATGTCAATGTGGAGTATTGTAATTCAGTCAAATCCAATTAAATATATTTGAAGTATGTAAATAAAACGAGCGATATAGATGTTTTCGGTGTAGCTGGTGATAATAGAAATGATGAAATTACTCAGTATCAAATGGGGCGCTATATTAGTAGTAATGAAGCGGTTTGGGGGATTCTGTCATTTTCAATGCACGAAAGACATCCTGTAGTTGTTCACTTGGCTGTGCATCTTGAGAATGGCCAACGTGTTCATTATTAAAGCAAACATATTGGAAAGAGCAGCTCAGCTACCCCCAACTACGTTAACAGTTTTTTTTTCAAATTATGCGAAACTGATACATTTGCAATAAACTTGTTATATTCTGAAGTGCCTCAGTATTACACATGGAATATGTCTTCGAAAAAATTTCAAGGACGTAAACAAGGAAAAGCAGTCGATGGGCATCCAAGAATTTTTCAAACAGACGCAATTGGGAAAATATATACAGTACATCCAAACAATGCAGAGTGTTTTTATTTGCGATTGTTATTAGTTGACGTTAATGGCCCAAAATCATTTCAAGAATTGGGAACAGTCAATAGTCATTTGTGTCAAACATATCGTGAAGCATGTCAACTCTTGAATTTGTTGGAGGATGATGCACATTGGGATTCAACACTTCATGATGCATCTACTTCAGCTCATCCACAGTAAATACGAATACTATTTGCCATTATATTATCAACATGTATGCCATAAAATCCACTTGAATTATGAAACAAATATAAATATTATATGGCAGAAGATATTTTACTTCATATGCGTCATCATGCAAGAAACCCGAATTTGTTGATTACCTTGGAAATGTACAACGAAGCTTTGATAATAATTGAGGATATGTGTCTAAAAATTGCAAATAAAACATTAGCACAATTGGGTATGACCGCACCAAATCGTGAGATGCATGATTTGTTTGATCGAGAATTGCAGCGTGAGCATGAATTCAATTCTAATAATTTGCGTTTATTTGTACAATCGAATATTCCCAAATTGAATATTCAGCAAAAACATGTATATGCTACAATTATGCAAGCCGTTTCCAATAATTCAGGTGGATTCTATTTCTTGGATGCACCTGGTGGTACAGACAAAACGTTCGTTAGATCATTGATTTTAGCAACTATTCGATCGGAACAGAAAATTGCATTGGCACTTGCATCTTCGGGAATTGCTGCTACATTATGAGAAGGTGCTCGAATCGCACATTCTGCATTAATATTGCCATTGAATGTACAGATGATTGAAACTCCAATTTGCAATATTTCGAGAAATTCTGCTATGGCAAAAGTTCTGCGATGAACGTCAATTATTTTATAGGATGAGTGTACAATGGCGAATAAAAAATCACTAGAAGCATTTAATCCAAGAATGCAAGATTTACGTGGTAATCAACAGCTTTTTGGTGGCGCTTTGATATTACTGTCAGGGGATTTTGTCAAACATTGCCTGCCATTACTCGATCAACTCCTGCTGATGAAATAAATGACTGTTTGAAGTCATCAGTTCTTTGGAGATATGTACAAAAATTGACACTAAACATTAATATGCGTATTCACCTAAAAATGATCCGGCTGCCCGTGAGTTTTCAAAACAATTGTTAAAAATTGGTGATGGCAAAATACTAATCGACAGGACCAATGGATAGATCGCTATACCGAACAATATTTGTACTATTGTGCAAGCGATAGATGAATTGATTGAATGTGGTTTTCCGAATATTCTTCAGAATTACAGAAATCATGATGGGTTGAGAGAACGAGCCATTTCAGCACCAAAGAACATTTATGTCAATGCTATTAATTTTCAAATTCAAGAGAAACTGCCAGCTGTAGTCACGACATATAAATCAATTGACAGTGCTATGAATCGAGATGAGGCATTGAGTTTTCCAGTTGAATTTTTAAATTCATTGGAACCGGCTGGTATGCCACCTCACTGCTTAAATCTGAAAGTTGGTTCTTTAATTATATTATTGCGAAATATTAATCCACCAAAACTGTGTAATGGCACCAGATTGGCAGTGAAGAAGTTATTGCCAAATTTGATCGAAGCTACGATCTTAACTGGTAAATCTAAAGGAGAAGTTTGTTTGATACCGCGTATCCCTATGATTCCAACTGATACGCCATTCGAGTTCAAACGATTACAATATCCTGTTCGTTTATCATTTGCGATGTCCATTAACAAAGCCCAAGGGCAAACACTTCACGTTTGTGGTGTGAATTTGAAAGAATCATGTTTTTCACGTGGCCAACTTTATGTTGCCTGTTCCAAAGTCCGTACCCCTAACCGTTTGTTTATTCACACTCAAAATGGAAAAACAAAAAATATTGTTTATCCAAATGTTTTGTTTAAGTTTTTAAATAGCTAATTAAGTAATATATTATTTTAAGAAATGAATCGATGTTCTAACTGATTTTTGTACTATTTCACTTTATACGTAGCGAAGCACATGCCGGGCCGCTAGTATTGATATAAACATGGGACAATCCAGTTGAAGTATTTACCTTAAACGTCGACATGAAATTATCTCTAATAATTTTATTAGCACCAAAAGAAGTCATTTGAAATACCGAATTGTATTGTTGAATATGACTCAAAAAATGCTTCGATGTTTGAGATGTCCCAAATATTAATGAATATAATGGTTCGGGTGGAATTTATAATGCTGGCTATCTAACTTTGCCATTAGCACAACACATGGCGGGCGTTTCACCTGAAAATTTTGCCGCATCACAATGTGGACATATTACGTCCATCATTCCAGTGTATCCGTACATACTATAATCAATCTGACTAATTAAAAGCAGCACACATCGTTTAAGTTAAAGTAGCACGACGCATTCGTGATCGCTGTGGAAGATTCAGTACAGGCATAGGGTCAGCAGATCTATTTCGTGCATTACGTTCACGCTGCGATGCATTAGCTTGTGTGCGTTCATCTGCAGTCTGTGATCGTCTTTGTGATGTTACATAATTTATATTACGCGTTCGCCGACCTATATTTGCTCTTCTGGCTCGTGGCATTTATCCTTCATATAAAAAAGAATAATTGAAATGAAAAACAAATTGCTACATTAATGGTGGTGTATCAGTATTTATACATGCGTGTCTAGAAATATACGGGATGAAATATTGGTGTTTATTTTCCAACAGTTCAAAACTTACTGTTTGTGTAAATGCGTTTGACAATTCAATTCAAATAAAGCCTGCTAACTACATGAAACACCGACAGCGCACAAAAAACTGAGAAAAGTACACGCTACTTTTAGGCTCAAATCACATTGCCGAAGAAATTTCTTCGCTTCGACTCGTTCAGTATCAACGAATACTGAACTCTATTCCCAGCTCATTAAAGTACTCATTTGTTTCAAAAATACGAAAACAACTGCAGTTTTCGCCGGTACGCCAAAACAAAAGAAACAATAAAGTACTAAGTTCTTATTTCTACTTTTAATTTGACAGCACAATTCCCCGTCTAAATAATCTCTATTAACAAAGTGACCCGCCATTTATTGAATTCATTTGATACAAAAAATGTGATAAATGAAGAACCACTCGACCGATTTTGTGCAAACTTCACATAAACAATCTACTAAATAGTCCGAACAAACCCTGAAAATTTGGTTTAGATAGGTGAGCCCGTTCTTGAGTTATAAAGTGACAACGAAAAATGCCACTTATTTTTATATATTAAGATAATTGTTTAGTTTAAGGAATAAAGATTATTAAAACATAAATATAAATGAAATAAAACTTATAAACAAAATGAAATTAAAACACAAATACGTCTGATTAACACGATAAATAAATTAAAGAAAAATTTGTTTCAGTAAATTATATAGATCTCCGAGGGCTGCATATTTGCGCCCCTTGTTAAATTAGGCAACAGCATCAGCCAAGTCTGTTTTACCGCAAAATGTGAACTCAAGCCGCAACCCATAGTAAGTAGCGCCTACTTCAACATGGTGAGCGTCATTCCATCAGGCCTTTTTTATCGTCCCGAAATGTATCGCTTGGCTCTAAAAGTTCAGGTACGTAAGAATTGATTAATCTTCTTCAGTAGCTTGTAGAACGTTCTAATACAAGCTCGTTTCAAGATGTAGCCAGTCTTGTCTGTGACACCTCTGACATATTATGGTAATACAGCAGGCACACAGTTGACTGAAGCCGGGCACAGTCAAGCGTGCTGATCGAGCTGTGCAAGCCGCGAAAGAAGATTAGTCACTTCTCCTCCGTCGAGTGTCATAATCACAAAATGGAGGAGTGCACAAGCTTGATTTTGAATTTGGTCTCTCGTATATACAAATAAAAGGAACTAACAAAAATATCAATTAGAACCCACGTAAAAGAAAACATACAGCCGACGTGAAGCATCAATGTTCCGAGAAGTTTGCAGTTTGTGAACATATCCTAGACGGCCACAATCCTCGCGAAAGAACATCGATTCTTAAATTTTATTGCTTATTATCTATAAAATAGAAGCGAAACATCTCATACACCAAAATATCGTTGTACAGTGTGTTTCCTGTAAATATGCTCGTAAAATTATGCATTGAACATTCCTGAAACTTATAAAGCAAATTTATAACGCAATATTCACCACAAACTGAAATTCACTCATTCTGAATGCTATCAATATTCCAGTCCCAACTTTTACAATTCCTTTTTAAAAACTCTAGATAATATAGTTCAGGTGATCTTCCAAATAAATCAAAATATTGAATGATGGCATTCGCATCCAAATTACATATTATATACGTTGATATGAAAATTATTTTCTAGACTGCGATGAACCTTTTTCAGATATTGTTGTACGTTTAGTGTATCCATTATAATACTGCTATTAGTATTTTACCTTACCAATTTATTTAATGGTTAACATAGGAATGATCAATTATATTGATTTGTAAATATTAAATCGCATTCTTTTGTGATGATTTGTGTTGAAACCGATTACTCCTGGTTTAGCGTAAACCATAACATGAAAGAATGCGATATAAGCTTGTTGACTCATAAAGTTACTATCAGTTTCACTGCGGAAATGAATGAATGAACATACTTTATTGTACACAACAAACATATTTACAAAGAACATAACAGAGAGCAGATTACATGTACAATTTGGCGGCCTTATCGCTACATAGCGATCTCTTCCAGGCAACCAAAGGTGTAAAGGAATAAAACAGTGAATACTAGGTAGGTGGTGCAATATAAATATACCCAATATAATATCAATACATGCAATAAAATATGATACACATATACATACGTATAAACATAAACATACACACATATATACACAAATATATATATACATATCTATACATATACATATACACATACATACATATACATACACATATATATATATATATATATATATATATATATATATATATAAATATATATATATATATATATATATATATATATAGATATATATATATATATATATATATATATATATATATATATATATACATATATACATATATATATATATATACATAAACATACAAATATCCTCAAATATATACCACTAACAATAACATAAACAAATAAATACAAAACTACATAATCACATAATTTATCCTAATGATTTTCGAACGATTGAGACAAGTAATGCTCTTTAAGAAGTCACTTAAAGACTACAATAGTCTGAGCTTCAGGTATATACAAAGGTAGGGCGTTCCAGAGCTTAATAGACTGTACAGTAAAAGATTTATTAAAGAAAGATGTATTGTGAGTTGGTACCCTTAAAATGAGTTTTCTTGAAGAGCGTAAAGGTTCCCCTGGAAGCCTAACAAAACTAAACTTCTCCTTAAGACAAGGAGGAGTAGAAGGGTGAAATAAGACACAGTACAGAATAGAATAGAAGAATAATATGCATGTTCCGGCGAAATTGGATAGGTAACCACTTGAGACGTGAGCGAAATTGGGAAATGTGGTCAAATTTGCGCAATCCAAATATGAACCGAATACTAGTATTTTGAAGTCTCTCAAGCTTAGTTAGCTGGTCTTTAGTTATGTCTACATAGCTTGCGTCAGCATAGTCGAGAATCGGAAGGAGAAGAGACTGTGCTAGCATAATTTTTGTAGGAATGGGAAGAAATGATCGAAGGTGACGCAGTGAACTAAGAGCGACAAAGGTTTTCTTACTTACCTCATTCAGTTGGCGTTTCTAATTTAAAGAACTATCAAGGTAAACACCAAGACTTTTGACATTGTCAAAGTAAGGGATCACAACCCCATCGAATACAATAGGTGGTATGGAGAACCAGTCAATTCTTGAGATAAAGCTCTGACTACCAAAAATGATAGCCTGTGACTTTTTAGGATTGACATTTAGGCCACATGATTGACTCCACTCATGAATCATATTTAAGTCATTGTTTAACGTAGCTATTGCATTCGGCAAATTCTCAAGAGTTGACTGGGTGTAAATCTGGACATCATCCGCATACATGTGGTAGAGAGAAGAAATTTTATGAGTAATTGAATTAATGAAAATGGAAAAGAGTAAAGGTGACAACACGCCACCCTGCGGCACGCCTGCAGTAATATCACACCAAGATGAGTGAGTTCCATCAACATGAATACACTGCCGACGACCACAGAAATAACTTTGAAACCAGTCAATTACTGATGGAGATATGTTAAGGTAATACAACTGACTCAACAGTATATCGAAATCAACAGTATTGAACGCATAATGATTTCTTAAATTTACGCGAATACTACACATTGAATAAAACTAAATTTACGTGAAGCACCGACGCTCCGGAAAGTCTGCAGTCTGCGAACATGTTCAAGATCGTCCCCACCATTACATTCGATTTGATAAACCACAAATTCTCGCAAAAGAACACCTATTCCTACCAAGGATGATACGCGAGGCTATTGAAATTAAAAAACATCCAAATTTCAATAGAGAAGATGGATGGGTGCTGCCACCTGCTTGGAATCCTATAATTAACAAAATTAAACCCAAACCTAAGCATACCACTGCAAGACTTCATGATACCATAAGCTCGTTTTGCGTAAATCGGACCAAAAATTAATATTCAAAAACTGAAGGTAGCCGGACTAACTATGACATTGGGACGTCAAACATCTCAGTCCCCCCCCCCCCCCGTGACCATGGTTGCTTTAAAGCACTCGAAACGTCGGGAATTAAAAATAAGTAAAAGTAGTGAAATAAACGCAATAAAATCCGTAAATTTAGTTTTATTCAAAGTATTGAACGCATTACTGAAATCTAACAAGGTCATGACTGTAAGTTGTTTATTATCCATACCCCACCGTATGTCATCAGTATTTTTAATTAAGGCAGTAGGCAAATAGATTTCTTCGGAAGGGGTATAACATAAGCACTCTTCCAGGCTTGAGGGAATTTGGAGGAAGATGCACATGCGTTAAGCAAATGAGTGATAATGGGAGTGATAACATCAAGGAGAGGAACGATCATATTACAGCTAATGCTGTCGCTACCGACAGCATTTGAGGAGATGGATAATATGATTTTCTTAACATCACATACAGTAAATTGACTAAAAACGAACGGAGAATAATTAGGAGTCGGACTTACAGAAAGAGAACGAAGTGTTTGCAGTTTATGTTCACTATCAAAAGAATTAGAACGATTAGAAAAATGTTGATTTAATAGTTCAACATCAACACTGGGAGGTGAAGTATTAAGAGAGGTTCAACCAACTCCAACTGTTTTAAGAAACTTCCACACCCTAGATGAGTCGCCGTTCTCGACTGATGAATGAATATGGCGTCGTTGTGCAACTCTACACAATGTGTTGTAGCGATTCCGGATTTTAGTGTATTTTCTAAGGTTTTCCTCTGTTTTGTTCCTCTTAAGCTTTGACAGTGCAGCATTCTTCTTCAAAATTAGCCTTTTTAGATCATCAGAGAGCCATGGAGCAGGTAAGTGCTTGAGTTTAACATGATGCATTGGCGCGTGTACGTCATATAGCTGAGTGAGAAGGGAATTGAAAAGTTCCACTTTATCGTCAATGCATGGTGCTCTCTCAATCACTGACCAGTCAATATTATGAGCATTTCGCAAAGTTGGTCAATATCCATTCCTCCAAAATTACGTCGCAGAACTAATTTAGGTTTGATTTTAGGAGGGCGTAGTTTATACGAAAGGAAAAGTAAATCGTGATAAGAGAATGCATCAGCAGGATACTGTCCATGCTTAAAAACTAGGTGTGAAGATGACACGATAATTAAGTCCAGAAGGGTAGGAGTACAGTTAGGAAATTTGTGAGTAGCAGCAAGAGGTGGGATTTGCATATTACACGCCTCAATTAGACTCATGTTTAGACTCAAGTTTTATAGACTCAAGTTTTATAGCTCGATTGTTGCCTTTAAGTAAACATGTGTTAAAGTCACCCATCAAAATGGTATGACTATACGTAGGGACTAGTGATTCTAAAAGAGATTCAAAAGAAGTAAAATAGTTTATAGAAAGAGAGGGACTGTAGAAAACTCCAAGTAGGATTTTATTCTGAGACAGGGAGACCTCAACTAGCAAATGCTCAGGACAATCACCAGGAGGCGGTTGACATGACGAAATAACAATTTTAAATGGAAAGTAGGATCTTAGGTAAATCGCCACGCACCCACCACCTCTATTACTCCGGTCATTTCTAATTAGATGAAACCCAGGCAAAGAGTAAGAAGTAGAAGGCAAACAGGGTTTTAGCCAAGATTCTGAAACTAAAATGGCGTGAATATTTCGGGATTCAAATGACGCAAGCATGTCGGGATAATGAGCCGGAATGCTTTGGGCATTAATATGAATAGCATTGAAATTATTCACACAGTCTGAGAAACAAGAATTTGAGGTGATGTTGAGTGAAGGAGAAGCAGTTGTACTGTGATAACTAACATTACTAAGTGTCTCATCATCCGAAGACAACGACAGAAACAAATCACTATCGTTACAAATGTTTGAGGATAACATAAAAACGAATTAAATATACAAATAAATACTAATATACAATAAAAAATAAAATATAAAAAATATAAATGCAAGATCGAACGGTACCCACACAATTACAACCACCAGCAGCATGAAAGAGAAAGCATATAACACAACAACAACTTAAATAAATAAAACAATCAGTTTAATATTAAAATTCCCAAAACAAAACAAAAAAAAACTTGTAGTCTAACACCATAAATTGTAAAAAATTATAAACGTCGGACTAGGCAGTATGGTTATAGATGCCTTTGTCAAACTAGTAAAATATAAAAAGTAAAAATAAATCTAAGAATTCTCTGTCTACGTCTAAGAATGCTTCCGTAATGCTTTAGGTTATATACAGAATGGGTCCCACATATATGCAATGAATGAAACCACAAGTAATAATAGTCCGTAGAAGTGTAGAAAAATTAAATATTAAATTAAAACCCGTAAAATAAAAAGTGAAATTTTCAAACAAAATAAATATTAAAATAAATTCAGTAAAAGTGAACACTCTATTTAGACAACGTACCTTGACCCCTTGGAAGAGTGACAACGTTGCACGCGGATGGCACGCCGCCAAAAGACACCGCTGTCGATATGTCGCAATACCAATAGTTTGCACTGCGTGGCAACGTCGCTTTTTAGTGTTCAAGGATTCATTCAAGTTCATTGAATCATTGACTTAGTGACCCAATTCTATAGAGTGTTCAAATTTGCTTAAAATTAAAACTCTACTTTTTGACCTAATTACTGGACCGATTACGTTAATTTTTTGTATATCGTCAGCAAAGGCGATAACAAGTATATGGTTCTGTATATAACTTACTGGTACTACATAACACCGAGCAGCTGTAGTCATGGAGTCAGTAAGTAAACACCATGTTTGATTAAAACGTTCGATCGTTTTGGAAGTTGAAATTGAAACAGACCAAGAAATACCAGATCAGACATCCGCTTATTGCTTGATTTTAAACGATTGTATATTCGAGTACAAACCACATGAATAGCAATACAGTAATCGTAGATCTTCGAGGATTCAAAAATAGCAAAAATGAATTTATAGTAAAAGACTTTGCTATAGCCACTTTAGAGTACAACAAAATATTTCCAATTGAACCTCCTTACTACTTTACTCTCTCTTGAATAGAAAAACAAATTGGCTGTATTGAAAAGCACAGAGGGTTTTTATGAAGTAAGGGCTTTGTTGATTAAAGTGATTTTCACAGAATTATCAGGACATATTTGAAAAATAAAAAGATTTTGTTAAGAGGACGTGAAAACATTAAATAGGTACAAGATATTTGTGATGAAAATAATACTATCATGGATATGAGTTGCTAAGGAGCTTCCAATTTAAATACTCTTTGTGAACTTTATTGTAAAGATACTTTACTGTATAACTATTTTACTCGTAAGAAAATCTGTGCGTTAAAAATGTTTTATGTTTAAGAAATGGTATTTTGAAATCAAAAGGATGACAAGAGCAGAAGGAAGAGATGAGTAATACGTGTACAGAACACTTCATTGAATAGCAATACTACAACACTTAGTGGAGAACAAAAAGGGAATAATGTGCAATACTCAAGAACCGAATATCCATTCTTTAGTTTAAAATCTAGCCGGTTGTTCAATTTCGAAGACTGGCCTATCGTTATGTTATATATTAGTCAGTGTGTTTTTGTAAAGTTTAAACACGAACAGTGTTTTGTATAAGGTTAAATAGGTGTTTATAAAGAAATAAAAAATAATATATTGCACACAATTTGTTTAATTTAATTTAATGTTTCACATAGTTACATACACACAAAAAGCATTACTTATAACACATAAATCTAACACACAACACACATTATAACCACTACTACTCTATAATATATATTATAATAAAATATATAGAATATTATCAAACTCAGCATAAATAAAATAGTTAATTATTTGAATTATACTGATACATAATTAATCCAAACCATTTATAATTTCTTTCAGTCTACATTTGTACTTGTTTTTATCACCTTCATATTGTAACCTTTATGTTCCTACGCTGAAACGCAGTGGTAGATACAGATGTCCGATGGTGCCAACGTCTGAATAGACCATTAATTCGGTATAAAACTAAATAATGATACGTTCTTACGTTGGGACCTTAGTAAATCCTTGTATCTACCACTGCGCTGCTAATTCTTTCTTCCACGTATATAAAATCTATCATGCCTCTATCTTTACCTCTTTTCCCAGTATATATGTGAATCCTTTTGTGGTGAAAGAAAGCGTTCGTTACAAACATATTCTTTTCCATACATACAGTGAGGAGGCTTTCACCATTCTCATTTATACTTTCATCACCAAACGTTCCCAATATCCTTTCATAACCAATCCTCTTCACCCCAAACTTTCCATTAAAATCTTCTAACGTAACAATATTTTAATTTCCCTTACATTTCATTGACATCATCCTTATCATTTCCCAAAACTGCTCTGGGATATAAGTGGACTTAGACACAGTCTGGAGTGTAGATCCCTAGCACAAACAACTTCTTTAAACCCTCTATCGTTCGTATCCATAGCAGTCATGGGCTTACACTTTTATACTCTTTCACACATTGGCCAATTGTTTCTGAAAGGATGATAACTACTCCGTGGCATTCCCGTTCTATCTCGTCTACATCAGACCAGTATGCGGTATACATGCCATGTGTAGTGACTTTCTTCCCTTTCCGTTTCATCTCCTTTACACATTTTTTATTTTATTTTTATTTATTTTATTCTTTATTGCATCCTTAAAAAAAGAATACAAAGGGCGGACTTAATGCCTTGAGGCATTCTCTACCAGTCAACCCATGAAGTGGTGTAAATTTGACGTAAGTATGGCAATATAGAATAAAATAACACGATGTTAATGATAATTAACTACATAATATTATATATATATATATATATATATATATATATATATATATATATATATATATATATATATATATATATATATATATATATATATATATATATATATACACATACAAAAGTACAAAAGTCTTGCAAATAATTGGATTTCATTCAGTAAATTTGAAAGTTTATACAAGTAAAACCAACTATGTATTCCAAAATCATTCATTTTAACCGGGTTCTTAGTGTTTACATGTTCTACCATTCTTTGAATTATAGTTATTGTAGTAGAGAATCTGAAAAACTATCAATAATTACAATTATTGCGATACTTTATAAAATAATAACAGATTAATAATATTTGTAATATACAGGTAAAACTAATTAAGTGTTTTCCCTTGTCAGCATTTTTTGTATTTTTTAGTAATTTACAGTGCGTTTTTTAAGTTATTCATATTTAAATCCAATAACAGTTTGTCTTTATTTCATAATTGAATCTTGAATCACAAGGATAACTAAATTTTAATACTTATTTATAGCGTCAAACTTTTAAATTGCGATACTATAAATTTAGGTTCATGTCGGATAAGCGGTTTTAGTTGTAAGGGAACGATATATACATACTACTAATAAATAAACTACAGTAGGCGCTCGATAATCTGGCGCTCGCCAATCCGGTTTATACGGTTACATAACACATCTATTCCTCTATCATACAGCATATCGTATACTTCATCCATCTCTTCATACACTGCTCCACACATACATTAAGCGCAGCCTCCACACATACATTAAGCCAGCCATGGGCTTCTTCGATCCACTTTTAGCCCATCCAGAGAATAGAACTTGACGGTTGACGAACGTCGTCACCGGGTTCCTCCTGGAGATTTTTCGCTCCCCTGCCCAATTATAGGGGTGCTGGGAACTCAGCGCCATTTCTTTTATTTGGCGTCTTGTGGTGCGAAACTATGGGGTGGTATATTTTACGCCGCTTCCAAGGCGAGGAGCCGATTCTGTACTTTCGGGTTGTCGCCCATTTAGCATCACCGAAGATAGGAAGATAGGAAGATATCGCCTAACATACACATACATACTGTTGTGTGAATAAGTCAACTAGCGCCATCTAGTGTCAGGAACGAGAGCGAGGGGAGCTTTGCAGAGAATGACATCACAGATCTCTCAACCGACAGCGCCATCCGAAGAACTAAGTTTCTGGAAAATCTATACTCGCACACTCGTCCCTTTGCGCGCATTTACCTGAATATTCGGGATGTTTCTTTGCTAATTTAAATAAATAGGCACTGCAAGATGCGATCGGAGCAGAGTTGAACTCGGCGACACAAGCGAAGCTTCGGAGCGGAATTAAGTGAATTAGTGTGTTTAATTATTAGTGTTTTTAACTTTAATTTGTATAAAGTAAATTAAAGTGTTAATTTAGGTAATTCTATCGGCAATTTTTATTGTCACGAACCTCAAGCTCGTAACAATTGGTGTCAGAAGTGGGATAAAATAATGCCGATTTTACCTAAGGAGGAGACGAAGGGTGTCCGTACCCGAAGTCAACGCCAGCAGGAGACGGACCAGAGGAGATTTGGTGGTGCAACGCCGCAGATGTCTGAGGGCCAGCCGCCAGCCACGGAAGCCGGTCCGTCAGCAGCTTCTACGTCTGTGGCACCTGACTTAGGTGCTGTGATGGTGATGCTGCAGCAGCTGCGGAGCGGACAGGAGGAACAGGCCCGTCAGCAGGCGGAACAGGCCCGTCAGCAGGCGGAACAGGCTCGTCGGTCGGAAGAACAGATGCTCCTCATGAAGGACCTTCACGCTACCTTTGGGAAAGAGATAAGGCAGGTGAAGGATAGGGTTGCTCAACACGACAACCGTCTGTCGGAAGCTGAAATCCGAATCGAAGAACATGAAACCCGAATCAACCATGTGAACAATCGGGTTGACATCGTGATGGCTGACGTGAAGAAAACGCTGAACGAACTCAAACTTGGGGATGGAACTACAGCTCCCGTAGTAGCTTCAGCACCTTCGCTACGTGGGTTCAAGGTGCCATCGTTCGATGGGACTTCTTCCTGGTCAGCCTACAAAATCCAGTTCGAGGCTGTTATGAAAGCGAACGGCTGGAATAAAAGTCAGGCCATGACTGCTCTCACACTAGGCCTGCGCGACCAGGCCTTAACAGTTCTGGAAGCTCTCGGTGAGGAAGTGACTTATGAGCAACTCCCTGAGGCATTGGAGGCGAGATATGGTGACGCTCACCTGGAACACGTCTTTCGTGCGCAGCTTAAAGATCGTGTGCAGCGTATCAACGAAAATCTGCAGCAATGGGCTCTAGAGGTGGAGAAGCTGGTGCGAAAAGCATACCGGTCTGTACCTGCGCTCATTGAAGGGAACCTGGTGCAGACATTCATCGACGGCATCCGTGACCTGAAAGTCAGAGCTGCTGTGAGGCTCGGGCACCACGAGACGCTTAAGGACGCCTTGGCCCATGCACTGGAGGTAGAAGCCGTGCGGCAGGATCATCGTTCCCATCGCGTCAGGGAGGTTGCAGCAGCTACAGTTCGCGACCGCAACAGAGTGTGACGGCTCAATATTATTATTAATAATTAAATTCAATGTAAAGGGGCGTCAAAAATAGTTTTAAAACATATATATTAAGCAATAAAGTTAAATTAATAAACATAAAGTTAATATATTTCAGACATTATCCCAATAACATAGCAAATTAAAGGCAAAATTATTGTTTCTCGTAATAAGTAAATTTATTATAAATAACTTGTAAAAATATTTAAAATAAAATAAATAATAGAAATACAAGTCAAAAAATATTATAAAATTAAGTTAAATAACGTTTATAAGATAATTAGAAAATTTGTTAAAAATTGTTTAAGTCATGGGAGGTGTTCGTGTATAAAAGAAAATTTTTTCTAAGTTGTGGAAGGAGTTCACGTATAGACGTCTTGTATGGATGAGGTGCCGGAGATACATACCTGCAGTTGTACATATATATGGGGTGGTCGGGAGCCCGACTGCCTGAAGTACTGTAGCACAATGACTAGTCCTATATTAGGGACTTATGATATTAAACTCAATGATACCAAAGCAATACTATAGAAGGTCTCCATGATGAATTTGCATTACAATAGTAGGGTCGTGGATTCGAACCCTATATATGAATGATTTATGAAAGTAAGGTCTATGATTCAAAAGCAATACTATAGAAGGTCTCTGTGATTAATATGCATTACAATAGTAGGGTCGTGGGTTCGAATCCTATATATGAATGATTTATGAAAGTAAGGTCTGTGATTCAAAAGCAATACTATAGAAGGTCTCTATGATTAATATGCATTACAATAGTAGGGTCGTGGGTTCGAATCCTATATATACATGACTTATGAAAGTAAGGTCTATGATACAAAAGCAATATTATAGGAGGTCTCCTTGATGCATAAGCATTGTATGGGGTTGTCGGGTGACTGACTGCTCCTAGTACTGTAGCAAAATGACTAGTCCTTATTAGGGACTTGAAAAGGAATATTATGGTGGCGTGTGTGCTGCTTCACGAGCAATTGGTCCGAGGTAAACTTGGACTCGCTAACCGATGTGTCCTAGACATATCATCTTAGTGCCGGTGGTAAGCGGGTTTGTTGTAGCAATACGGCTTTCCTGTGGACATCGCACACCCATACCGTTTGTGGGCGGCGTAGTAGCGCATAGCGAAGCGTCGTCTATCTTTCGGATGAGGATGATGAGTGTGTTTGGTAGCACTTTTATGTGTAACGGGCATACTCAACTTCATGTCTTAGTGCATTAGCGCTATGATACGTGGAGTTTTGTTCATTGTCGTCTTAGTAGCGTGCTACTATGATACGTTAGTGATATTTTTTATATAACAACAATACTAACTTTGTTGCCAAAGTCGATAGGAGTCATGTGGGTGTGTTGTGAGGGTGCGCCGCCCGTATGATAGTTGCATTGATGCTAACTGCTACATGCAGTATTGCGTCTTGTGATGGATCTGCGGGTGTGCTGCGCCTGATTCGACGCATTCCTGTTGTTCTGGTCGATGGAGGTATACAATTAACATCTTAGTGTCGGTGGTAAGCGGGTTTGTTGTAGCAATACGGCTTTCCCGTGGACATCGCACACCCATACCGTTTGTGGGCGGCGTAGTAGCGCATAGCGAAGCGTCGTCTATCTTTCGGATGGGGATGATGAGTGTGTTTGGTAGCACTTTTAAGTGTAACGGGCATACACAACTTCATGTCTTAGTGCATTAGCGCTATGATACGTGGAGTTTTGTTCATTGACGTCTTAGTAGCGTGCTACTATGATACGTTAGTGATATTTTTTATATAACAACAATACTAACTTTGTTGCCAAAGTCGATAGGAGTCATGTGGGTGTGTTGTGAGGGTGCGCCGCCCGTATGATAGTTGCATTGATGCTTACTGCTACATGCGGTATTGCGTCTTGTGATGGATCTGCGGGTGTGCTGCGCCTGATTCGACGCATTCCTGTTGTTCTGGTCGATGGAGGTATACAATTAACATCTTAGTGTCGGTGGTAAGCGGGTTTGTTGTAGCAATACGGCTTTCCCGTGGACATCGCACACCCATACCGTTTGTGGGCGGCGTCGTAGCGCATAGCGATGCGTCGTCTATCTTTCGGATGGGGATGTTGAGTGTGTTTGGTAGCACTTTTAAGTGTAACAGGCATACTCAGCTTCATGTCTTAGTGCATTAGCGCTATGATACGTGGAGTTTTGTTCATTGGCGTCTTAGTAGCGTGCTACTATGATACGTTGGTGATATTTTTAATATAACAACAATACCAACTTTGTTACCAAAGTCGATAGGGATCATGTTGGGTGTGTTGTGAGGGGGCGCCATTCGTATGATAGTTGCATTGATGCTTACTGCTACTGGCGGTATTGCGTCTTGTGATGGATCTACGGGTGTGCTGCGCCTGATTCGACGCTCTCTGTGGTTCTGGTCGATGGAGGTATACGGGTGGTGATGTTTGCTGGGATGTATGGGGGACCTTGGAATGGTGTAAGCCCGACGATAGTCGTATTGATGCTTGTTGCGTTCTGCAGCATTACTTCTCTGCGATGGTTGTTTGGTGGGACGCTATTCTCAATGGCGCTCTCTGCGTCTTGGTTTGACTCACACCTAAGTAGCTTTGCCCAAGTCGGGTCCCTTCATTGCGGGGCTGCAGACTGTCTGCCCTCCACGATGTTTTATATAACAACATAATATTATATCTCTGTAACTTTCCCACCTTTGAATGATTGAAGGCAACTTGTTGGTGGGTGAGACAAACATGATCGAAAATGCATTTACTCAACGTCAGTGACACAAACCCTTTCTGATGGCGAATTATTACTCTTATCTTATAACTGCCTTTTGGCTATATCTGCCGTTGTATTGGTTGGTGGAGCATATGTGTCGACCTCATGCGGGTGGTAGCTGGCGGGAGGATCTGAGGAGACTCTCAAGGCTGCGGCCGAAAGCCGCACAACGTGGGACCCCATTCCCTTGAGGTGAGCGGTAGACTCATGACACGCTCTACGGCTAGTAGCCGTGCTGATCATGCAATTGGTGGTGATGCCATACACTTACATCACGTCTGCAGGAGCGGCGGTCTGGCAGGTGGTGGCGCTCACGGAGGGTTTACGGCCAGTGTGCCTATTTGCCTAAACCGTGTGTCGTACATTCACTGTGGCTGGATTCGTTCGTATTCTGTATGGCGTTTACACGCATTGACATGCGCGACTTCGGTCGATGTTTGTGCTTACGCACTAACAAGGGGCCAAGCCTCTTTTACTGGTTCGCCAGTTATTTTGCTGTGGACTACGGTCCGGTTCCCGAATTAGCGTTCCCTGCGGGGGGAGTGCATCAAAATGGTTGGCGCTCACCGTGCACGGCGTGTGTGAGGCCGTGTACCTCCCCTACATTTTTTTAAATAAATGTAGGAGAGCGAAGCCCTTGTATCGGGTATTTTTGTATAAATATATTGTGAGCCTTTTCCAAGCGGGAAGGGATAAATAATAATAAATTAATAATGTAAATCTGATACAAGTGGAATAGGGACGTTTTATGTTCTTAACCTTTTTCGAGCCCTGTCTTCGTGAACGGGGTTCACTTAGCTTATTAGGCACTACCAACAGCTTTCAATTGCTCTAGTGAATATTCATTCTTCCAAAAGGCACCTAAAAGAACTAAGTTACAAACAAACACAACGTAAATAAGGGTCCTAACTAAGACGATCACGCCAAAAGATTACAAATGGCCTATTATTAAACCTTTAGAGAGATCATTTTAGAAAGATCTAAACATAGTTTATTAATCCTGGTCACATATATATAATGTTATTGAAAAGGGGATATTTTTAATATTATAAAATTTTTATTTTATATACAATAGAGGGGGGGGGGATCGTTACAAGAGGATGCAGCCCTAGGTGCTATGGCTGTGGGGAAAAGGGCCACCTTCGATCCAGCTGCCCTAAGCGAACTGTAGAAAGGAGAGTTGATCGATCTCGAGAGGGTAGTGCAGCTAACGGCACTGCCTGGCGGCGACAGGATCATCGTTCACCTCCCGCTAGGGAGGTTCCAGCAGTTACGGTTCGCTACCAAAATAAAAGATACAGCCCTAGGTGCTATGGCTGTAAGGAAAGGGGCCATCTTCGGTCCAGCTGCCCCAAGCACACCCTAGGAAGGGAAGGTGAACGGTCTCAGAAAGGAAGTGCGGCTAACAGCACCGCCCAGCAGCAGCAGGAATACGACTTTACTATCAGACACTGCAGCGGGAAATCTCACGGCAACGCAGATGCATTGTCAAGAAGACCTTGTCCTGAAGATTGCAACCATTGTAGTAGGCAAGAGAGTAAGGAAGTGGTATCCGTGAGGATGCTCAGGGCAGACCACCTCAGCAACGAGTGGAAGGACAGCTTACAACGTGCACAGCAGGAAGATCCGGACATCAAGCCGATCCTGGAATGGATGAAGGCCAGTGCTCCCAAGCCCAAGTGGAGCGACGTCTCAGCGATGAGTTCGACCACTAAAAGCTATTGGGCCCAGTGGGACAGCTTGCTGCTTCAGGATGGAGTTCTGTGCCGTAAATGGGAAAATGTTCGGGGAGACAGCTGTCATTTCCAAATGGTTGTCCCTAAAGCTAAAGTACCGGATGTTCTACAGCTGTACCATAATGATTATTCAGGAGGCCATCTGGGAGTTAAACGAACTCTACTGAAGATCTGAGATCGGTTTTACTGAGTCCACTGTCGAAACGATGTCGAGGACTGGTGCCGCAAATGTACAAGTTGTGCGGCTGTAAAGGGACCTCAGACTCCTAGTAGAGGTGCATTGAAGTTGTACAATGTTGGTGCACCATGGGAGAGAATAGCCATTGACGTGGCGGGGCCGTTTCCGGAGAGTGAAAGCGGTAACAAGTATTTCATGGTTGTGATGGATTACTTCACTAAGTGGCCAGAAGTCTTCGCCATTCCAAATCAAGAAGCTTCAACAGTTGCAGATAAACTAGTTCATGAAGTCTTCTGTCGTTTTGGAGTACCTTTAGAGATTCACAGCGATCAAGGAAGGAATTTTGAGTCTCAAATATTCCAGGAAACTTGCCGAGTTATGGGTACTCATAAAACAAGAACGACTTCTTATCACCCGCAATCTGATGGAATGGTGGAACGATTTAATGAGACATTGGAGAGGTACCTAGCAAAAGTTGTAGACAATCGGTAACGAGATTGGGACAAGCACATACAACCGTTTTTGTTGTCATATCGAAGTTCTGTTCACGAAAGTACAGCAGTGATACCAGCTTTCGCAAACTTTGGAAGAGAATTACGGCTGCCTGTAGACCTGATCACTGGGATACCACCTGATGCCCCACGCAGTATAACCGATTATGCAAATGACTTGCGGAACAAAATGAATGACATTTATGAGCACGTCAGACAATCGGGCCAGCAAATGTCTGAGAAAATGAAAACCCGGTATGACCGCAAAATGAACAATAAAGGGTTCAACGAAGGTTCATTAGTGTGGTTGCACAATCCAGTCCGCAGCAAAGGGAAATCTGCTAGCTTCAAGCTAAATGGGACGGCCCGTACCGGATTGTAACCAGGATCAACGATGTGACCTAACGGATACAGAAAGGCGCAAGAGGGACTCCTAAGATCGTCCATGTGGATCGCTTGGCGCGTTACTATGGGACCGATAATGCTCGGGACGAGCATGTCTTAGGAGGGGGCAGTGTTGTGTGAATAAGTCAACTAGCGCCATCTAGTGTCAGGAACGAGAGTGAGGGGAGCTTTGCAGAGAATGACATCACAGATCTCTCAACCGACAGCGCCATCCAAAGAACTAAGTTTCTGGAAAGTCTATACTCGCACACTCGTCCCTTTGCGCGCATTTACCTGAATATTCGGGATGTTTCTTTGCTAATTTAAATAAATAGGCGCTGCAAGATGCGATCGGAGCAGAGTTGAACTCGGCGACACAAGCGAAGCTTCGGAGCGGAATTAAGTGAATTAGTGTGTTTAATTATTAGTGTTTTTAACTTTAATTTGTATAAAGTAAATTAAAGTGTTAATTTAGGTAATTTTATCGGCAATTTTTATTGTCACGAACCTCAAGCTCGTAACAATACAAAAAAAAAACATACAGTCAAATTGACAACTTCCTACATTTTCCCTTATAAAATAAGGGTGCTAAAGCCCGAAAACATTTAGGTCTGTCCTCGATTAACTGAGTCACACCTGAGGACCGAGACCAATTGCATCGCTTCCAGTAAAAAGGCGTCTCCAGTTCTCTACAATCACCATACGAAGAACAGTCAATGATTTTTAATAAATGATAAATATTTATTGAATTTATACCTAAATCGTTTAAGAAATTACCTCATATTAATTTCGGAAAGAAAATTTGTTAGGCGCTTATCACTCGTTTACCATACTTTGTGGATAAACTTTGTAGGCACGTGAAATATAACTGAGATTTTCTTGATCCCTTAGTACTCGTGCGTCTAAATTATACCGTGCCGCTTCGAATGCCCTTTTTATACCAGCATAAAGTAGAAAGTTATTTGGCACGCTAAAACAATAAATTTTGTTTTAATTTGTGCCACGTTACATCGGCAGGTTGTTGAACAACTGCGAAATATTGGATTGATAATATACTGTGCGCTTCAAAAACTGATGTTGTTTTACTCGCTTATTTACATATACGAAATTGTGAAAAGTCTAAATATCAACTCGTATTCAATCTTATCAACTGTTAATAAATTAAAACTATTTGAAGATTAAAAACATGTTTAAAAAGATTTTAACACTATGAAAAACGGTATGTGAAATAAGAATAGAAGGAGAGTTAATTGAGCAAGTGGATGAGTTCGTATATTTGGGATGTGTATTCAGCAGGGATGGGAGATATGATAAGGACATTGAACGACGAGTGAATGCAGGAAATAAAGTAAATGGGGCTCTACACTCTATTGTGAAAAGTCAGAATGTGTCAAAAAAGGCACGTATGGCAATTCACAGTGCTGTATTAGTCCCTACTTTAACGTATGGTAGTGAAAGTTGGGTGTGGCAGAAGAAGCACGAGAGTAGAATAAATGCGGTAGAAATGCGGTCGCTAAGGAGTATGTTAGGGCTGAATCTGAGTGACAGGGTGAGAAACTGTGTGATAAAAGAAGAGTGTGGTTTGCAAGATGATGCGGTGACCAGGATTAAGAAAGGAATGCTTCGGTGGTTTGGTCATGTAGAAAGAATGAATGCGGAAAGACTGACAAAGCAAATATATGTTGCAGAAGTGAATGGAAGAGTCGGAAAGGGACGTCCTAGGCGGAAGTTTGTCGACCAAATTGGCGATATACTAAAAATGGGCCAAATTAAGAGTACCCTTAACCGACGAGCATGTATGCGTAGGTATATGAATGTGGAAGAGGCGAGAAAAGTATGTCAGGATCGTGCTAAATGGAAGTCTGTAGTCTCTGCCTACCCCTCTGGGTGACAGGCGTGAGTGTTTATGTATTATGTATGTAACACTATGACTAACTTCTATTTTGCTTTTATTGCATATTTCATTTAATTTTTCTAGTAGAAACGGTCTCCAGTTCTCTACCCTCACAACACGAAAGACGGCTGCATTAATTGCTATTTAACGCCAGTATTTTGCGAGGGTGTGGTTCTTTCCCAACAAATCTTCCCAAATATATTTATGCTGAGACATGCTGCAGCTATATATATCGGCTCGACCGGGGATGATCTACGATCTCACAGAATACCAGCTTTAAATAGCAGTTTAATGTTGTTGTTTTTTATATGTCTCGTGAAAAGATCCAAAGCCCCTTTTTCGTGGAAAATAAGGCACTCCGGCAAGAAAGCATCTGCATTTTAATTTTTAATTGAGGATACTCGTAGATGTGGACGTATATGGGCCTCAGCATCAGTCTACCATCTGGTGGACTGTGTGCTTGTTTGTCACACGCCTTCTATGAAAAAGATGATACTAGGTAATTTCTCGTTGTGTAACTATTAATTTTAGATGTTTATATTCAACATACTATAAGGCTTTTCGCGAGAAGGAGTTTATTAAGTTAGACATATTTTAATACACTGAAATCTTTAATTTGTATAATATTGACTTTTGAATATAAATTTAATATTCCTGTGATATATAAACTCCTGCCAGTCAAGTCTGAAATATATTTAGAATAACTTGAACTCTTTAACACATTTACTTCACTACCACATGGTTATAACCTTAAAAACAAATGGAGTCAATTAAGAAATCTGTTGCGGACCTCACTGAACATTTCAACTTAAGGATGGCCGAGTTCCAAAAAGATCTCAAGAATTCAATTCCAGCAACAAGCCCCACTTCAAATATTAATCACCAATTTCATTCAATCCGGTGCTTTGTTTCAACTGCTTTAGAAAATTTGCAACTGCAAGTTGAACTATTAGCTCAACAAAATGATAACATATTTGACGCATTATTTTAATTATAACTTATTTTACGCGCCTATGGTAAGAGTATATGACATAATTGACTTGGGCTTATTATTAAATACTGAATTAAATTTTCACAATCATATGACATCCATTTGCACGTCGGCTAGTAAGACTTTGGGTTTTGTGATGAGGACTGCTGCTGACTTTGATGATATAGGGGTGGCTAAAACTTTGTATAATGCGTATGTTCGGAGTAAACTGGAGTATGCAGCTGCGGCCTGGAATCCTTATGAGAATAAGTATACTATCATGTTAGAGAGAATACAACGTAAATTTGCTCGTTGGTTTTATAAGAAGAGTCACGGTTACTACCCTTATTTGTATCCTTCACTATTCGTTTTGGGTATGGTTAATTTAGAAACCCTAATGTTTAGGAGGGTGATGTCAACTATTAGGTATTATCTTTTTATAATTCACCACAAGTTGGACTGCTAGTCGGTTGTTGAGAGAATCGGTTTATTGGTGCCCAGGTACCTGCAGAGAGATAATGGGGGAACGGTGGCTCCGCACCGTAGGCCGCGTCTCCCAGACAGACCGGTTACACGTACCAAACGTGCTGCCTATGCACCAACAAATCGAGCAACAGATGAAATTGACATATTTGCAGACAGTATTACACGTCTGCTGAATCTTTTTAATAAAATTATCGATAATAAGACAACTAATAATTCGACAATTTAATTTGCTTGACTACGTACTATTTATTACGTTGTATTTAAGATGTAATTTTAATTATGGACATATATTGTAATTAGCTTTTATTGACATTGCATTATAAATTAATATGACAAAATATTTCATAGCCTGATATTGTATGATTGTGACCTTTTTCTTCTTATACTCATATTTTAATATTTTATTTTCATATTTTAATTTCTCAACAAGCGCTGATAAAGGCTTAGAGATTTTATAACGCTAATATTGCATAATTGTTTAATTTATGATTATTATTTTTAATTATTAATTCATAAGTGATACCTAATTATTCGTTTGTTATAATTGGATGATTTTTTGCAATATTTTTTGCATGTAAAATTAAAACCTTGTGTGCGCGTTGGATTTTCTGTAAGCCACAAGAGTTTTGGAATTAAATAAATAAATAATTAACATGGAGATGAGATCTCGAAGAAAAATCCTGCTTGTTCAAGGTATAGCCGAAGACAAGAAAGAGAACACATCCTCCAGTGTAGTCAAGGTTTTATCCGACCACTTGAAAGTCCCTGGTATTACCACTGATTCGATAGGCCGGTCACATCGTTTTGGTCAACCTGGAACTGATAAACCCCGGGCTGTGCTTGTAGAATTTAGAGACTATGGGACAAAAGAGAAGATATGGCTTGCAAAGAAAAATTTGAAAGGCACTGGGATTACATTGTCCGAATTTCTTACAAAGGGTCGCCATACTACATTCCAAGCGGCGAGCCAAC
Organism: Parnassius smintheus behrii; assembly: GCA_036936625.1. NCBI lineage: Eukaryota > Metazoa > Arthropoda > Insecta > Lepidoptera > Papilionidae > Parnassius > Parnassius smintheus. The sequence goes on along the minus strand of JAUPFT010000030.1, from coordinate 9,523,065 downwards.
GTTTCGGAGTTTCAAGGTGCTGGACGAGGGATGACATCATCTTCGTACTAGGACCTGATTAAGTACGCTATCGTATCCATTCTAGGCCTGATCTTGATGCTATTTCGACCTCTGAATCGGTGACTCAAGCCACATCTGCTGCAACCGCGGTTCCAAGTGTGGCGAAAGACTCCAGGTCTGCTCAAGTAAGAACCAAGAGAATTGGTAAAAAATAAATCCTTTTTTGGAGCTGGTTAAATCTGTTGTATCTTATCCGACTACCGTATTTCAGGTTTGTTTACATTCTTTTATTGTAAAAAATTTTAATTTATTTTTATTAATATATATTACCATTTTTCTTTTATATATACGATGTGAGGTAGTTACTTGTAACTCATATAAAAAAAAACCATTTCAATGTAAACAAACAATAAGTGAATTGACATGTCATTGGATAACAGTTGCACATATTTATTTCTTTCTTCGGCGTAGGCAAAGGTCTCTTAGTCATACAGCCGTACCTTATGGAATTTTTGACTTATTTTCTTATCACAAAACAACATTTCTATAACAATTCTCTTTGTGCTTATTACATATTTTTATTTGTAAAACGCTATTTGTTTACAGTTTTTGGTAATTTTGTTTTGTTTAAAAATTGTCTCTTTTTATTTCAGTTACTCTGAAACATCTATTATTATTATTATTATTATTATTATTTTTGATTCATCTCTTTCAGACTCCTGGCGGGATAGAGATCTGTTTAGGCACTTATTTTTGTATTTTATAGTATAGGGTGACAAACGAGCACACAGTCCACCTGATGGTAAGTGGTTGCTGTGGCCCTTAGGCAACTACATCTATCCTCGATTACGAATCAAGGTGCAGATGCGTTGTCACCCATGAGGACTAAGATGGAATGCCTCGTTTCCAGTAAAAAGGTCTCCGGATCTCTACACTCACCATACAAAACACACCAGCATTAAGCTACCATTTGACGCTGGTATTCTGTGAGAGCGTGGTCCCTCCCCGGTCGAGCCAACCCATTCGTGCTATAACTATACTACTAATATAACAGCAGCATGGCTCTACCACGTAAGAATACTTACTTATATATTTAATTTAACTATTTAGTTTTATATTTAATATATCATATATATTATATATTTAATTTCATTTTACTATGTTGTTAGATAATTATGACGTAGGTAATGATTCTGACGATTTCCTGTCTTTGTCGTCAAATGACGACAAAGACAGGAAATCGTCAGAATCAACAGGAAATAAGGAAGTACAACATCTTCAATTCCGATAAATGTAGCACTTAATTTACATTTCTCAGATTCCCTGAAAAACTTTAATGTAATTCATATAAACGCCCAAAGCATTCCGGCTCATTATTCCGACATGCTTGCGTCCTTTGAATCCCATTCCATTCACGCCATTCTAGTCTCTGATTCTTGGTTGAAACCATGCTTGTCATCCACATCTCATTCATTACCAGGATTCCATCTTATTTGCAACGACCGTATTGGAAGGGGGGGGGGGCGTGGAGGTGTGGCAATTTATCTCCATTCTTATTTACCTTTTGCGGTAGTAGGCTTGTCCCCCCAACCAGCTCCTTCTAATGCGGCTGAGCATCTCTTCATTGAAGTAACCCTATCCAATACGAAAATTCTTCTTGGCATTTGTTACAGTCCTTTTCTTCATATTGACTATTTCTCTTCTTTCGAATATTTATTAGAAAATTTTATCCCATTATATACTCATACCATAATCATGGGTGACTTTAACACATGCCTACTCAAGGGTGACCATCGGTGTGAAAAGCTAAAATCATTAACCGAGCCATGTAATCTACATATATTACCAATATCTGCTACGCATAAAATGCCTGACTGTACTCCATCACTACTTGACTTAATTATTGTATCCTCTCCAGATTTTGTCCTGAAGCACGGCCAGCATGACGCTGATCTCTTCTCTCATCACGATCCCTTATTTCTTACATACAAAGTCCGTCCTCCTAAAGCAAAATCGAGAATCCTTCTGCAACGTAATTTTGATGGAATGGACAAAGAACGTCTTCTGGAAGATGCTAGTCGCATGGACTGGTCAGCTGTTGAAAATGCTTCAACAGTCGACTTGAAAGTCGAGTTATTTAACTGCTTTCTTATCCAACTTTATTACATCCATGCCCCATAAAACCAATAAAAATGAAACATTTACCTGCACCTTGGTTAACTGATAGTCTAAAAAAACTCATTGTAAAAAAAGGATTTGCTAAAAGTAAGTTAAAAGCTGATAAATCTGAGAAAAACTTACGATATTATAATAAAGTACGTAATCGCTGCAATACATTGTGTAGGGATGCACAAAGACGCCATATTCATAAATCCGTCGAAAACGGCGACGCAGCCAAAGTTGAGAAGTTTCTTCAGTCTCTTGGAGTTGGTAAAACATCCAATAATTCTCCTCATCATAATGTTGATGTTGAATTCCTTAACAAATATTTCACCTGTTCTAGCACATTAGATAGCTCAGATAAAGACCGGACTCTGAGTATTCTTTCTTCAATACCAACTCCCATTCGCTTTCGCCGGAATCTGCAAACTGTATCCCTTTTGTACTGTGTGTTGTTCAATCCTTTGACTCCAAGCTACTTGAAGGAAAACTTTAAATTTCGGCGAACTAATTCTAGAACCATGTTCATTTCAAACAAAATTTATGAAATATTCTTTTACGAGCAAAGCCATAAGGTTATGGAATGAACTTCCACTCCAAATTCGACGTGCTTAAACTTTGGAAAGTTTCAAAAGTGACGTCAAGAAGCATTACCTAACACTTTGTGGTTATTGATAACCAATTCTAGCTACAGATAGTTATTCTGTGTTTTTTTTTTCCTCTTTGTTTTGTATTTGTTCATTTATTGTCTATGTATATATATGTATGTGTATATATTTATATATATATACCTATTTATTAATATGTATGTTTATTTTATTATTATTTTTTATGTATTATTGTGGTATTTTAACAAAATATAGTTTAGTTTATTTAGATATTAGAATTAAAGTGTAACATAAAACGCACCACCTCCTACTGTTCTTAATTCCAGTTTCTTCTTAGCCCAAAGGTTGTCTCGAAGAGATAGCTCTTTAGCGATAAGACCGCCTTATTGTACATACGTATATATTAAGTTTTCTCTGTAATGTATTTATTCGTTGTATATGTGTGGTGTACAATACTACTAGTATATACTACTACTATAAGTGAACAGTTACAATTACATAGTTCAAATTAATTATAAGAACACTAATTTAAAAAATAAATTAACTATAAGAACAGTAATTTAAATGCGAGAAAGGTATAAAAATGTTTACACCCTGTGAATTCTTTTCTTCCCATTTGAAACTTATTTGAATTTTTCCGATACTAAAAAGCCAAAGCTTGATTCAATACATCGCCACATTTTGATGCCCACAGAGACACTGTCGGTGGTAAATTTAATGATTTCTATGTGAACATACACTTTCGAAATTTTACTATCTTGAAAAAAAAAATATCGCCTCCACATCAATTTGATTTGACGCTTAATTGCATATTGAATACCAGAATAAGTTTTCATTAGAAAGTGTATAATTAGTATTGTGTTATTAAAATTTTTATGTCATTTTACACAGTTTACCTTAATAAAATAAAAAAGCCACGCTTTTTGTTTGAAGTTAGTTGTTGATGTCCCAATTTTGTAAATCTTTTCAGCATTTCATCAACTAGCAGTTTGAATGCAGTTTGGTCCGTCCCCTTTGATGGTTTGTTGACAGAAAATTGCCTTAACCTGCAGTTCAAGTAGATATCCTAGTGTGTGAAGTGACGTTTAGTCCATATAAATGTATTCATCTGTTGTCTCACTGAATAATGACACGACAGAAAATATTTGTTACGTTACAAAATATAGCCGTGGTAGCTCAAATGGTTAAAGCTAGTTGTAAATATATAGAACGCGAGTAATCCGGGTTCGATCCCTGCCGGCACCAATAAAGTTATTAATTGCAAATTTAAGTGCTGATTTACTACATACTCGGTGGTGGAAGAAAATATCTGCATGTCTGAGGTATAAGAAAAAAATATTTCGAAGACATGTGAAGTTTGCCAAAACGCATTGGGGTAGCGCGGCGGACATTTCCTTGCCCTAAAACCCTCTCAGAAATGAGGACAGGCGTGTGCCCAACTGTGGGACGTATAAAGGATGTAACTTTACTTTCCTTTACAAAATATAGACATTAGATACAAGAAAACGTTTTGTGTCGAAAATGGTTGAATCAGCAAAGGCTTCGCGACAATTAAATCTCAATCAGCATTGGTTTTCAGCCAAAAACTTTAGTTATTGGTATAACGTACGCGATAAAATTGTAAATATTTTGTACTCCATTTTTGGATTAATTAATCACATTATACACTGCATGTCTTATTATATACATAAAAATATACGATATTTTTAGTGTATTTATTGTATTTCTTTGTACTCGTATTTACTAAGAATTTATACTTTCCGTGAATACTTGAATAATGCTGCTCGATAAAAATGATTTATTTTAAGATATTACGAAAATCTATTTGATTTAAAATACCCGGTACCTGAATGACCGAGCTTTGCTCGGTATTTTTTGGAAATCGTGTTTTTTGAAAATAATTTTATTTAGGTACGAATTACAAACCACCCATACCACACAAACATACCCATAATAAAAAAACTGAACTAGTTATATAAAAAAATTATGAAAGCAATTAGTTTATTCTAATTTTTCGTGTTTTTCAAAAACACTAAAAAAAGGGGCTCGAAATAATAGATTTTCTCACAAAAGAAGAGAAGAAAAAAAAGTAAATAAAAGTCGGACCCTGACATCTGGACTCGAACCGGGGTACTACAATTACAGAACCACCTGATATCCCATTTGAGCTATTAAAACCTGATATATTCTAATGATAGCAGTTTTTTCTATAGCAGTTTTTCATTGCCTGAAGACACGGAGTCATTTTCTAAAAACGAATCCGAATCCGAACGAATAGAGAATTCTCTGTGATCTAAACTGGTGATATTGAGAGTTTCAAATTGTGCTGTGATTATGGTCGAATCTTCCAAAGTAGAAGTACATAGCGTTACACATGCAATCCTCAAAGGAGTAGGCAGCGTTTAATAGTAGGGAGCTAGTCGAATTAAGTTTAGCCAAAAATATGTGTTTGGATGGAAAGTTGTGATAGAGGTTATAAGTGACTAGCCCATTTCTTACTGAATCATAAACTCGTCGTTAGTCGTCTTTTAAGACATACTGGGAAAGTAAGACAGATAACGCATTCTTTTTTGGTTGAAAATCCAACATATATATGGTACCTATAAATATTTAATCAATATGGGGCAAATTCTACATTTCTAATTTTAATTTATATTTCAAAGAAAAAAAGTAAAGATTGTGAAGAAAGGGTTCAGTAGTGACCACCTTTGACCAAACTGGCTTGAAAACCCACTTTCGGCTTGTCGGCCATTTAGCATCACCCGGGGGACCTGTCTAGGTGTGTAGGGTGGGCCTGGGATTAGGTGGTCGAAGTTTACAGACGTGGGCGACTTATTACTGTAACAGTTTTATCAAAATTCGCTGATAAACTGTTATCCCTACACCAGTTATTTATGGTGTTTAGTGCTCTTTGTATGAATAATGATAAAGTATTTTGGCAAAAGCCCCTCGCAACGATCACAAGGTCATCAGCATAACTTAATGTGTCAATGCGATGGTCTTTCGTCTTGTAAAATAGTTGGTCAACCGCAAGAGCCCAAACAAAGGGTGACAATACACCTCCTTGTTGACATTCTCTCGTAGTTGCAACCTCAATCGAAGTTTAAAACAGCGATATTTTTGCCTTTCGATTTGAGAACATCAACTTCAACCACCTGATGGTTGTGGGGTCAACAGTTTTGGTTGTTACACCCCAATCAGCAGAGATGTGGGGCTACTGTCGAAGTCGCTCTCAATATCTAGAAAGGCACAAAGAGCTATTATTTTATCCTTCAATGCTTTTTCGACCCTGTCAATAACACTGATCGGTCAATAAAACTGAACTGTTTCCCTAGAGTTTCGTCTACGGTAACCATGCTCGTTGTAATGTATGGGCCTCGTAGCTAGGGCAACATCCCATATATACCTAACTATAATCTTATTCATTACAGGTCTCAAGGACTTTGGTAAAGCGTAGTCCTTTCTATCAGCCTTAGGTATAAGTAGAACTTTGATTATTGTCCATAGTTCTGGAATATGGAAATTCATGCAAAATTTGCTCTGAAGATTTTCACTAGATAAGTAAGAAAGATATCAGTACCCCTATGTAGTTTGAAGGGAATGATTCTATTTTAGGACAACTGTAAATGTACCCTATTAAAAAACATCATTAAAATAGGTTTACAGTTGAGGAAGATATCGCCTAACATACATATACATACAAAAAAACATACAGTCAAATTGAGGAATTCCTACATTTTCCCTTATAAAATAAGGGTGCTAAAGCCCGAAAACATTTAGGTCTGTCCTCGATTAAGAATTAAAATGCAGATGTATTGTCACACCTGAGGACCGAGACAAATTGCATCGCTTCCAGTAACAAGGCGTCTCCAGTTCTCTACAATCACCATACGAAAAACAGTAGCATAAAGCTGCTGTTTTACGCTGGTATTCTGTGAGAGCGTGGTCCTTTCCCGGTATAGCATATTCGTACGTGCTACAACCATATTAAATCTGCAGCATAGCTCTACCACGTATAAAGTTAACAAAAAAGAATAGGAGTTACCCGAAATATTTATTGAATTTATACCTAAATTGTTTAAGAAATTACCTCATATAAATTTCGGAAAGAAAATTTGTTAGGCGCTTATCACTCGTTTACCATACTTTGTGGATAAATTTTGTAGGCACGTGAAATATACCTGAGATTTTCTTGATCCCTTAGTACTCGTGCGTCTAAATTATACCGTGCCGCTTCGAATGCCCTATTTATACCAGCATTATGTAAAAAGTTATTTAGCACGCTTAAACAATAAAGTTTGTTTTAATTTGTGCTAAGTTACATCGACAGGTTGTTGAACAACTGCGAAATATTGAATTAATAATATACTGTGCGCTTCAAAAACCGATGTTGTTTTAAAATGTATGTTTTACTCGCTTATTTACAAATACAAAATTGTGAGAAGTCTAAATATCAACTCGTATTCAATCTTATCAACTGTTTATAAATTAAAACTATTTGAAAATTAGAAACATGTTTAACATTAGTTACATTTTAACAGTATGACAAACTTCTATTTTGCTTTTATTGCAAATTTCATTTAATATTTTTGTAGTAAAAACGGTCCCCAGTTCTCTACCCTCACAACACGAAAGACGGCAGCTTTCCTAACAAATCTTTCCAAATATATTTATGCTGAGACATGCTGCAGCTATATGTTAATTATAGCACCAATATATCGGCTCGACCGGGGATGATCTACGATCTCACAGAATACCAGCTTTAAATAGCAGTTTAATGCTGTTGTTTTTCATATGACCAGTGGAAAGATCCAAAGACCATTTTTCCGGGAAACAAGGCCCTCCGGCAAGAAAGCATCTACATTTTAAATTTAATTGAGGATACTCGTAGATGTGGACGTATATAGGCCTCAGCATCAGTCTACCATCAGGTGTACTGTGTGCTTGTTTGTCACACGCCTTCTATGAAAAAGACGATACTAGGTAATTTCTCATTGTGTAGCTATTAATTTGAAATGTTTATATTTAACATACTATACGTGAACAGTTACAATTACATAGTTTAAAATTAATTATAAGAACACAAATTTAAAAAAGAAATTAATTATAAGAACAGTAATTTAAATGCGAGAAAGATATAAATTTTTTTAACTCCCTGTGAATTCCTTTCTTCCCATTTGTAAATTACTTTAATTTTTCCGATACTAAAATGCCAAATCTTGTTTCAATACATCGCCATATTTTGATGATACACTTTCGGCTGTAAAATTAATGATTTCTGTGTGAATGTTCACACAGAAATCATTAATTTTACAGCCGTCACACTTTCGAAATTTTACTATCGTGCATATATTGAAAAAAAAAACATATTAAACATTTTATGTCATTTTACACAGTTTAGCTTAATAAAATAAAAAAGTCACGCTTTTTTTGAAGTTAGTTGTAGATGTCCCAATTTTGTAAATCTTTTCAGCATTTCATCAACTAGCAGTTTGAATGCAGTTTGGTCCGTCCCCTTTGATGGTTTGTTGACAGAAAATTGCCTTAACCTGCAGTTCAAGTAGATATCCTAGTGTGTGAAGTGACGTTTAGTCCATATAAATGTATTCATCTGTTGTCTCACTGAATAATGACACGACAGAAAATATTTGTTACGTTACAAAATATAGCCGTGGTAGCTCAAATGGTTAAAGTTCGTTGTAAATATACAGAACACGAGTAATCCGGGTTCGATCCCCGTCGGCACTAATAAAATTATTAATTGCAAATTTAAGTGCTGATTTACCACATGCTCGGTGGTGAAAGAAAATATCTGCATGTCTGAGGAATAAGAAAAAAATATTTTGAAGACATCTGAAGTTTGCCAACACGCATTGGGGTAGCGCGGCGGACACTTCCTTGCCCTAAAACCCTCTCAGAAATGAGGGCAGTCCTGTGCCCAGCAGTGGGACGTATACAGACTGTTACTTTACTTTAGTTTACAAAATATAGACATTAGATACAAGAAAACGTTTTGTGTCGAATAATAGAATAGAATAGAATAGAATAGAATAAGTCATTTATTGTGCTAGTTGTAGGTTTAAGAGATTTAACACTATAAAAATAATTAAGTATCACCACAACCTGCCTAGATAAGGCTTACAATATTATTAAAATTATGGAACTTAAAACATCATCTCATTATTCATTAAATCAAATCAAATAACACGGATAATAAAGCATAATGTCATACAATGAATTATTTTAACAGACGTGAATTATAAATAATAATATCAAAAGTACAATGGAATTATACCAGTGTAATCTAAGTCTATGAATGGAATATTAATATATCAAAATACATGTAAGCTTATAACTTAAACGTAGTGATTTGAATACTCTTTGCTTAAAACATAATTCAGAAAATATTTCAAATGTCAATTAATTTAAAATGTAAGTTTGTAGCTCAAATAATCTTTTAAGGAATAAAAACATCTTTCAGTCAATAATTCTAATAATTTATTCTTAAATTTTTTTATTTCTAATTCTTTTAATTTGTCAGGTAGATGATTATATATTTTTGGTCCTAATGCATAAAAACTTTTTGAGAAAAAGGCTGTCCTAGATGTGTGAAACGGTATAACAGTAACATTACTCTTTGCTTGCCTCGGGTGCTTAGCAATGTGCGGGTTAAAATAATGTAAATTACTTTTGACGAATAAGCAGGCGTGGTATATGTACAACGAGGGCAGATTTAGAATTTTTAATTTTACAAACAGAGGTCTGCAACTGTCTGTTTGTTTGGCACCAAACATTGCTCTAAGACACTTTTTTTGCATACTAAACAATGGCAACAGGTTAACATCAGCCGCGCCTCCCCAATGTATGATACCATATCTTAAGTTGGTGGCAACGTATCCATGATAAGCAGTAAGTGCAGCTTTTTGTGAGACAGTTTGTGTTAATTTTCTTAGAGGATAAACAAATTTACTAATTTTACTTGTAAGATATTCAGTATGCGGTTTCCAGCTTACACATTCATCAACCAATACACCAAGGAAACGTATTTGCTTTACTCGCTCAATCAAATGCCCTTCATACTTAACAAAAACAGTCTCTTGTTTCCGGTTTTGGGGAAGATGAAACTGCATATATTTTGTCTTATCAAGGTTTATGACGAGATCATTAGCTTTCATCCAATTAATAATATCAGACAAAGCTTCAGCAATAACACATTCGTATGGTTTATTGCTGTTGTTTTTTATCATAACAGTAGAATCATCTGCGAAAAGGATCATTTCATGCTGCACATGTCTAGGTAGGTCATTGATGTACAATAGAAAAAGAAGAGGCCCAAGTATACTCCCTTGGGGTACACCACACTTTACAAGCTGTGACTGAGATCGTACTTGCGCTTCAGATCGATTTTCCTCATTAACATAAGAGATTTCTGTGCATTGAAATCGGTTATTTAGATAAGACGATACAAGACCAAATATAGGTCCTCTGATACCATACATATATAACTTTTGCAGAAGCTTTTCATGATTTACGTAATCAAAAGCTTTTGACATATCCATAAAAATAGCAGTTACTGGAACGCGATCATCAAGGCATTCCGATACAACTTTTATCATGTGATATATGGCTAGATTCGTAGATCTATCCTTTCTAAATCCGTATTGCTCGTCTGCTAGTAAATTAAATCGTTCGCAATAATTATATATGTTTGTATATATGATTTTCTCAAAAATTTTGGAAATGACAGAAACAAGAGCAATTGGGCGATAATTCCTACAATCCTCTTTATCCCCTTTCTTGAAAATAGGTTTAATTACTGTTATTTTTAACTTATCAGGGTAAATCCCTTTATTTATAGTTAGGTTGATAATGTGACTAAGCGGCCGAGCAAACTGAAAATTACAAAATTTCAATACTCTAGTGGTTATTTCATCGTGACCAACACTTGTTTTATTTTTTAAGCTATTAATTATTTTAACTATATGATCGGGCGTTGTTGGATTCATAAACAATGAATTTGATATACGTTCAATGTTACTTCTGTAATTTATTGGTTTGCAGTTCTGTACAGGATTCATAAATGTATCATTAAAAGCTTCTGCAATATCACCTGGTTTAGTAATAGTAATAAATAATTTCTTTTGGCTTTGTGAAATTATTTGAATTTATTATCTTCCACGTAGATCTTGTTATATTTTTAGACTTGTTGATGTAATTGTTGTTTTGAATGCGTTGTGATTTATTAATAACTTTTTTTAAAAGTGCTGTATAAGCATTATATTTGAGTTTATCTTTTTTAGATTTTAAATGAAAGTACATTTTCCTTTTGCGTTTACACGATGTTTTGATACCACTTGTAATCCAAAATGGCTTCCGCTGAGCTGAAACTTTAATTAGGTTGAATGGGAAGCATAAGTCATAAAAGAGTTTAATCAATTCATAAAACAAATTGTACGCTTCGTTTACATCATTGCTTTGATAAATATCATAAAAGGATAAGCTTTCCAGGCATTCTCTAAATTTGGTTAGATTTTCAATACTATAGTCACGTCTTTTGATAAACCTGTATCGCAAGCAGGAGTAATTTATTGTGATAGGATATTGCAACACTTGAGCAGTGTGGTCGGATAATCCTAAATGTAAAATTTTGCTTTTACACCCACGGCAATTATGAATGATATTATCGATACACGTTCCACTTTGTAATCTAGTCGCATCCATGAATTCAATTTTAAAGTTATGACTCGACAAAAGATTAATAAATACATTAGTTGTCATGCAATTTTTTAAAACATCAATATTAAAATCACCACATATTATAGTTTTCTTAGTTCTATATTTGCTAACCCTATCCAACAAAGTTTCAAGTTTTTCAAAAAAGTTAGAGATATTACTATAATTAGGAGTTCTGTATAAACAAATAATTATAACATTAAAAGACACAAGTTCAATAGCACAACATTCAAATACGGTACTGAGAGAGTTTCTTGTAATTTCAGGTAATTCACGGTAATTAAGTCCTCTTCGAGTCATAATACATGCACCTCCTCTTGAATTTTTTCTGCAGTATATGGCAGCTAGATTGTAGTAATTGCATACTAAATTGGTTTCATGTCCATTCTTGACAAAATGTTCAGTTAGACAAATAACGTCAATACAGTTTCCTTCACTTGAAAAATCCTCCAATATGATCTCAATATTATCCATTTTACCTAGCGCACCACATATATTTTGATGCATTACATACAAAAATTTACTTTTCTTGTTTTCGAAAAAAGTCATCATTAGATAATTTTACATCCGAAACGTTTTCACTAACACTTTGCTGAACTAATTTATCAGTTTGCTTCCCTTTGTTGGATTTATGGTAGTCTATAGACATATACGAACTCTCTATTTCTGATAGTAAACTCTTAAGATCTGTAAACAAAGCTCTCATGCCTTTATTGTTCACGGCACCAAGTTTACCAAAGAACATGTGATAATCATAGGTGAGATTCAGATTTGAATATAGTAAATATGCATACTCATGGGCTTTAATATTTTTGTACAGCAAATAGTAAAAGTTTTCGATTCTTCTATTAAAAATATTTGTATCTTTAGCACATCTAAAAGTTGGAATGCAAATTACTATATTAGTGTGAGTGATGCATTGTATGGTTTGCCTTAAGCTCTCCACTAGTCTGTTATAATCTTGTGACATCCTGAAGTCATAATCTCCAATTAGAACAACACAATAATCTTGTAAAGTGTAATTAATCAGTTTATTGCCAAGGCCTTGAATTAAATCTAATATACCAGCATTTGTTTTTATATAATGACAGTATTCAAAATCTTTAGAGAAATAGTCTTGAGCAATGCCTTTTATATTATTTTTGTTGTTGCTGCTGATTATGCATAGCTTTCTAGCGTGCTTCAAGGGTATCGATTCATCAGTTCTGCATTGCTTACTTTTTTCCCCATTAATTTTTTTATATTCATTTACGCATACCTTGTGCTGTTCTTTTTGATTTATTGTTGAATTATGGTTTTTACTTTCAATATTATTAGGGGTTTCCTTATTTTCAGCACTGTTAAATAGGTTTGATTCTACTTCGTTAATGCTTTGTGATCTATTTGTATTTGATACGTTCTTGATCTTAGATGATAATATACACACACATCTCTCAGGTTTCGACTTAAATTCGGCTATTTCTTTTTTTAATATATAGTTTTCTGATATCAGGTCTTCAATCCCCTTGTCTGCATTATCAAGTTTTCTTTGTAGTTCACATAATTTTTCATTTAATTTGCTTATACAATCCTTGGTTTTTTTATCAGTCAGATTACTTCCACCTATGTCCACGTGTGTTGGAGTTGATGTTAAGGAAGAGTATTCAAAGTTCTCATCAACAGATAAGGAGCCAAATGAATTAGAGGCTTCTTTATTTGTAATTATTTTCTTGCGTGTAGTAACATTTCTGGTAGCCGTTTCTAAGCTCTCAGTTAGAGGTGAGGACTGATTTAGCACGCAGTCATTATCTTGTAATTTTTTTACACATGACTTACACTGAAATTGTCTTCTTTTAATTGGACTTCTTAAATAATATAATTTCGGTGAAATATTTGTACACTTCAAATGATAGTATTCATCGCAGTCGGAACAAATCAAAAACTCTCTATCAATGATTGTGTCATTACATTCCTTACATATTTGATCAGCCATTTTTTTAGTTCTTTACCAATAATCAGAATAAAAAAATAAAAAAAATAATAATACAAATTTTCTAAGCACTAAAATAAAGTTCACTGACAGTTCGAGAAAAGGAAGAAATAAAAAATAAAGTTTTATCGAAACTTAATAAGAAAATCAATCGTTTGTAACTGTCTAAATGCAACAATTCCACTCACAAAATAGGAAAATATTAGTATAGTTATATAAAGCCTAAAATAAATTATAGATAAATTATAGATAAACTAGATAAAAATTATAGATAAAATTAATTATAAAATTTTTTCACTGGGTTCGGAACTTGAGTCATGCGTTATAGCATACGTTGCGACATATGAGCCAAGTTGAGTTAATAGTAACTAACGAAACAAATGGTCCGTATATGATTAACTTATTCGAAAGATTTGGCGGTAGTTATTGAAAAAGTTATTAATTTACATTAATCACTATTTCACTTAGTTTATTGATTTAAGTAGAAAACGTTTTTTATACACTTATTACAATAGTCGATTTCACGATAGTACACTTTTCAGTAATTTTAACTTGAATTTTATTCACTCAATTCTTGTGAATTCACTCAATACCAACAATACCGTATAATGTTTTTTCAATATTACGTCCATAAACAAAGTTGAAACAGTTCACCATCAATGTCACATGAAATTTAAACAATTTATTACATTTTGGTTGAGTTTTAAACCCGTCTAGGCCACTAGAAATATTTAATTATGTTAAAAATTACGGAGTAGCTATTAACGTGACGGCCGACGGACTCAATATATAATAGTTGAATCAGCAAAGGCTTCACGGCGAACAAATCTCAATCAGCATTGGTTTTCAGTCAAAAACTTTAGTTATTGGTATAACGTACGCGATAAAATTGTAAATATTTTGTACTCCATTTTTGGATTAATTAATCACATTATACACTGCCTGTCTTATTATTTACATAAAACTATCCGACATTTTTATTGTATTTATTGTTTTTCTTTGTACTCGTATTTATTAAGAATTTATACTTTTCGTGAATACTTGATAATAATTATCTTTAATCTTTAAAAATTTAATGCTGCTCGATAAAAATGATTTATTTTAAAATATTGTGAAAACCTGTTTGATTTAAAATACAGTACCTGGATACCCGATCTCTACTCTGTTTTTTTTTGGAATTCGTGTTTTTTGGAAATAATTATAATAAATATTTTATTATGGGTAAGATCGAAAAATAAAAAATATTTATCGATCGTACCCATGATAAAAAAGAACCGGTTATTTAAATAAAAAGGTCATGAGTGCAATACGTTAATTCTAATTTTTCGAGTTTTTCAAAAAATACTAAATAAAGGGCTCAAAATAATAGTTTTTCTCAGAAGAGAAGGGAATATCCAATTCGAGCTATTAAAGCCTTTAATGTACCTGATGTATTCTAATTATATTGTAGCAGTTTTTAATTGCCTGAAGACAGGGAGACATTTTCTAAAAACGAATCCTAGCTCGATCGATTTATTGCTCCCGAAACCCCCTGCACACTAAATTTTATGAAAATCGTTGGAGCCGTTTTCGAGATTCCGATTATATATATATATATATATATATATATATATATATATATATATATATATATATATATATATATATATATATATATATATATATATATAATCATCCTTTCACGGTAAATGTTGATCCAGTGAGAAGTTAGAACAATTGTTGATCCACCTATTTGACGTGTTTGCTCAGCTCCTCGTCACACAAACTGATATACTTTGATCCATTCTTGATGCGCGTGTGACGTCGGTGGATCTGCACTAACAGGATTTCAATATACTCGTCAGCGATTTGACCAACATTTGTTGATCTATCAACGGTCGAAAAAATCATACTGAATATGATTTTTTAGATCCAGAGTATATTTAATTTATATGCGACATTTACTTAGACTAAGTGGATCCGGAGCCATAATTGACGAATAGGTACTCGAACACAAAGCGGCAACGTCGCGTTCTGTGTGTGACATTGAACCCAGTAGGCTACTTCGTTATAGTAATAAGGTAAGAAAATACGTTATCTGCTGATTTTGTGGATC